>APFE030723064.1:1045-43964 GCA_000404065.3 Pinus taeda
ATATAAATAGTGAATGCAGTAATTTGTGTTAATCGCTTCGTTTTGACTATTCATATGAAGTAATATTTAAATGATCGAATATCTCAGTTTATTTTACAGAGTCATCTATATGCCTGTTAGATAGATAAGGATTATTAAACGCTGCATTCAGAATGAATAAGTTGTTCCCGGGATTAGTATTATTTTTCCTATTTTTGTCAATAGAATAAGCTAGTCGCCTATCATTAAATCAAACTATTCATCATTCATCCATCCCTTTTATTCATTATCGGGAAACTGGTCCCGTTATATCCAGTCGGAGCCACCATCCCAAACGGAAAAGGAGTTGTACTAAGGTCCGGACCGGGTGGTTATCCCCCAATGTTGTTGCAGCGATTTTCGAGGCATCAACACCTTGTTAAAAATTCATGCACAAGACCAAATAGTACAGTTCACTACCCATATTCTTTCAGGCCAAATCATGAGGACGTGTCGTGTAGACGAATTTTTGACACTGGTAGTGTCACTTCCAACACAATGTGTGAAGGGTGTTCAATACAATTGGGCAAAGTATCTATGCCAGGAGTTCCTCCCGAATTACCGAGAAGCCCAAGAAGAAAGCAAGACATTCCATTATGCATGGTTGTTGTTGTTTGTTGTTTTAGTAGCTTGGAGATTGCTGGAGGATAGTCAGTTCCCTCCACACAATGAAGATTTACCTGAGGCAACACGGTTCGCCTTTTTGTGGTCAATAAAGGATCCCACAAGGATCAAGGAGTCCAAATTTTTCTATATTTTGGTAGAGATGGACCTACATATGGTGATCAGGAAGAAACCAATGTTGTCCCTAACCTTTTTCGCATTGTTGACGGCATACGTGAAGTTCAACGCTGACTTCCACAATGTATTAATCTGAGTGTGCAAGGACCCAAATCATGTATGGCACAAGTTTCCCTATTTGGTGTCCGAGATAGATGTGCAGGAGATCGTGAGGTATTGGATAGCAGAGTGGTGTGAACCCACAGGGCTTGATGTAGGCACTAGCACAGCTATGGAATGTTATTCTACGCAAAAGCACAAGGAAGCAGCTCAGAAAGCCGCACATGTTGTCGCTGAGCAGAAGAAAAAGGAAGCTACTACTAAGGTAGTTGTGGAGAAAGAATGAATGGAGAAAGAGCACACTGGCAATGATAAGGCTAAGAAAGAATGGCTAGATATAGAAGAAGATGAAAAATCAACTTTGTAGCACATTGACAAGAAAGAGCTCTCATAGCTGGGAGGAGGCGGTGGTGAGGAGCAGAGAACTCCTTTTACCCTCAAGAGGCACAGGTAGCAGTAGAAGGGTGGACAATGGAAGAAGCATAATTCTAATAAGCAGACTCATCTCAATCCAATGGTGTTGACAAAATGCAGTCTTGATGAGATCGGGGACAAGGTTCGTGATACAATGATGAAAGTGTTGCAGAATTTTGAGAAACAATATATGTAGGTGCTAGGGAGTGTCCAAAAGGATCTTTGTGCGCTGTAGATCGAGGCTAACAAGATTCAAGTGGGCATTGAGCAAGAAAGTGGGTGCAAAAGAGGCTAACATAGGGAAGTGGCACAGTGGTGGAGCTAGAATGGACTCTCGACCTCAGAGTCATACCATTCCCAGAGGAGTCAATTCGTGTCAAGTTGAATGAGGATCGTGCTGTGATCAACACAGTGAAGGACATGGGGCTTAATTTGGCCAAGTTTCTACTCCAGACCCTCCATACGCTGTACCAGGGGGATTTAGATGAACTGAAGATTGGGGAGCAACGTGCCCTCACAGTCATTAGTGAGTTCAATGTAAATAATGAAAAAATGTTCGTGGAGAAAACTGAGGCACTAAAGGAAAAATAAGAGATACAACAGCACAGTCAGAACCTAGAGATAGCAATAGAATAGGCCTACAAAATAGTGCTAGAATTGCAAATCTCGAAGGATGTTGAAGCCTCAGTGAAACTATGAAAATTGGCTACTGCAGTACAGCCATCAAAGGATGAAGTTGGCAGGATTACTTTTGACTTTCAAATGAAGATAGTAGAGCTACGGTTAATGTTGTAGCCAATAACTCCGCCAATGGTTCAGGAGAAACATGATGCAACAATCAAGGATGGTATGAATACATTAGATACTGTAGTCATGGACTGCACAACAATGTTTGATGCAACAATGGAGATATGGACGAATCTACAGGAGGACACGAACCTGCAGAAGCTGACTACTAATGTCCGTGAGACACGGAGATAGTATGATGAGGTCCAAGTGGTTGCATGCACTTTGGCAATAAAGAAATGCCTCGCAAAGTTATAAGAGGGAAAGTAGTTGCAAGCACAGGTGGAAAAATTACAGCAGAAAGAGGCACCGCTAAAGGCTAGATTGCAGCCGTGGGTAGAAGAAACGTTTCAACTTACTGTCACTTTAGGAAAATCTCAAAGGTCTACCTAAGACACATCGGATAATGCACCTAGTAGTGGAGGGGCCAAAAATGGAGAAATTGGTCGAAGAGGTACAACAGGTTGCAATGTAGAGCACTACTGAAGTTGTAGTGATGCAAGTTAAGCTAGGTGGTCTTTATAGCAAGATCGAAGCTCTAGCTGAGTGACTCGAGGGTGAGTCATGATATTTGTGTTGGGGCCTATTGGGATAGGGTCCCTAAGATTAGTTTTGGGGTTAGTTAAGCCAAATTTTGTATAAGTTTTTGTAAAGAATGTAAAGTCTCGGTGAAATGGGGATGTGGAGCACACAGATAGATAGGAGTCAAAAGGGTCTTAGCCCCTTGTTTGGATAGATATCCAAGTTAGTTTTGAGACTCATCCATGTTCCATAGACCATGGTATTATATTGGAAAGTCTATATATTCGAGTTATAGCAAGTTTAGAAGAAGTGAGTAGATATCAAAGAGTGAGGATAGAGACTATTTTGGGTGAATGCTAAGGTAGGAAGGATTTTCTTCTTGTACTTAGGCAAGAAGGAGAAATCTCTTGCAGCTAAGGGCGCAAGACGCCTTGGTAAGTCTGCAGATGACTACGTGGAACTGTGTAGCTGAGTGCGCAGGGTAGAAGAGTATGTAATATGAACATTGAACATCAATAAGACTGATTTTGAAGAATTATTGTGCAATCTGAGCATTCTTGTTTATGTTATATTCTTTCGCTTGATGATATGTTTAAATGAAATAATGTATGAATGTTGCACGAAACCATTGAATCTATCTTGTTAATGCACGGTTTAAGTAGTTATCTTGTTTCACGAAGATAATAGTTAATTTCTATTATGTTTTCTGATGAATTAGATAGATCTACGTGAAATCGGATCTAGGTTTGTTTAATGATGCCCGAAACTAGATACATTGTCTGTTTAAGGTCTGCAAATATTGATCGTAGACTTTTACGAAGGTCTAGACATCATTTTACCCTAGTTACAGTAACATGACCTAAAATATTGTCGATCTTTGTGAAAGCATATCTGAACTGTCAGAGCTTAAGAACCATTTATCACATGTCCCTAGATGCAGAAGCCTGGTTCTATCATCCCTAAATACTGCTTCGGGTGAGATTGCAACTTGCACTATGGAGGTTGTTGCCGAAATGGCCAATAGTTAGGGGTTTTTTGGTTGGTGTGAACAACTATGAACCTGGGTCAGGCCCCCCTTAAACCAATAGAGACAGTGCAGATCACATCTTAGGTTGGAATGAGGAACTCCAGGATGACAGTCGGCACTATTAGGAAAACCTGTCCAGTGACCACTATGAGGAAGAATTTCACAGTGAAGGATACCAATGACAGCTACAAAGTGGGACCCTGAGGTTGTTATAGAAATTTTTAGGCACTGCAACCCCAATCCTAAATGTCCATAAACCAAGGGCTCCTAAGTCCCTAAAAGTGTTGTTCCAACCCCTAAAAGAATAAGGTCAGCTGATCACATCATCTCCCAGAAGTTCTCCATAAAAAACTACTCAGAACTGGTCAAAACTGGGCCATCTCTCCTACTCCATGGACAAAGTGCGTTGCATCCCACCTAAATACACAGAGAGGGTGTGATGCATGTTGAAAATCCCTTATATGGGGTGTGATGGGTGAGAATGGACAAATGGCAGAGGCAGTGTACGAGGTGGAAAATCATGGAATCTTCCAGAAACTTCTCCTATGACACTTGCCTCCCTAAATTCGCCCAGGGATGAGTAAGAGATCATCATTCTCCAAGTGGCATCAAGAAATATCAGAGAGAGGACACTAACCAAACCCCAGAAGCTAACTCACTCTCCTTTCAAACGTCGATATATGGATCCCTCATCCCAGAGATCCAGGGGCTGGAATTTTGTATCTTGTAAGGAAGTGTTGTTCGTTTCTTGCTGCAACATCATAGTGTTGGTTGATCTAAGATTTTCATGAGGTGAAGAAGGGCTTCTTGCTGAGAGGATGACGTTGGGTTAGAACAATTGGTTGTAATCCTCCCCTGCTATTTTCTTGATATCAATAAAGCTATTCAAGTTTTCCTCCATGTTCTTGCATATTTTATGATATATGTTTGTGTGTGGTCAATATACATCTGACCTTATATTGTTTATACTAGTAGATCTATGTTCTCGGATAGTATTGTGCTGCTTTGATTCCACAAGTGCTCTTTGAAGTTGGGCTGACGAGGAAGCAAGCAGCGAGGATCTATCAGAAGTGAGAAGAATCAAGTGAGGAACCAAGCATAAGATTGAGGTTGGTGTCTCCATTCTTCTCTTATCTATTTGTCATAAAGGAATACAAAAATAGCTTTACTCTATTTGTTTCTAAGGTTGCTACCACCCTTAGTGGGATTAGCAGTTCTGCATAGACACTATTCCCGGTAACAAAGGTGCACTTATGTGCAGTTCTGAGAGGGAAGGCAAGATAGGGCCATAAGGAACCTGTTGGGAAGTTATGCACAATTTTAAGAGCAAGGCATGATATGGGCTGCAACGGACCTGCTGAGCATGACTACGCATTTTTGGAGAAAAGTGCAAGACAAGCAATAGAGGTTTTGCTAGACATGATTGAACAGGTTTTTAGAACAATGCAAGACATGTAGCAAGGGGCATGCTAGAAATGACTACACGATTTTGGAGAATAGTGCATGACAGGCAGTAGAGGGATTAGATTGACATGTCTATGTAGTTTTGGAGAGTAGTGCATATCTAGGTCTCGGTGCAGTATAGGGTTCTGAAATAAAAAATATAGGCTTAATGACTATGCTTAACAAATGTGCAATTCAGTTTGGGCATGAAGGCAATTTCTCCACAGTTTTGGGAGGCAGATACGCTTCTCACCTTTGGGATTCCACAGTGCAACTAACCTGGAGGAGAACCTCAAGAACTATGCAATTCCGGGAAGTAGAGAAAGGTCACTGAGGGCTGATACTATGTAGTGTAGCTCATTCAGGATCTGGTGGAAGAGGGTTGTCTAGTCAGATAGATTTTCAAGAACACGCCTTAGTGTTGAAAGTAAGTGAACTTGTGCACACTTGACATTGTGATCATACACTTAGCATACTTTGACAATGAGACAACAAAGATCACCAGTACAACAAGAAAAAACATGCCCTCGGTGAGATTATCTTAGAGATGAAAGTGACAAGTGTGACACTTGAGATAGACCTTCGGATGACCGTGATGACACCTTTTTTTTCCAAAGAAAAAAGAGCGAACTTTTTATTAAGATAGATAAAAAGTTACAAGCAGATGCATAGCATTCAGTATGCTGTAGGTACAGATACCTAGCAGCCCCAGAGAAGAAAACTGCCTCCTCTGTACAGAACTGAGATAAACCATGGCATTTTTTTCCCCTAAAAATGAACAGGACCTTAACCATACCAGCAGATCACTAATAAAAGCAGTCCTTTTTTAATAGACCAATAGGGACGCGCTATCAGGGCGGGTAAACTATTTGTGGATCTCCTCATACAGGAATCAAACCCACTAAAAGAATCACAGGATATCCTGTCTAAACGCAAAGGTATACAAACTTAACTTGTCCAAAGAACAAGGACTATAACAGCGATTTCCTCAACAGCTATGAACAATTTTGAAATTACCAAAAGAAACTCTAAACAACAGATAATTTGGAATTTAAGCATGGGGAGGATGATCCGACACACGGATCTGATCCTGGACTTGCTCAGTTAAAATCCAAATGCCCATAGCTTGCTGCAGACCATCCTTAGAAAGTTTGTCCGCTGCTTCATTCCGGTCCCTGTAGATATGTTCAAGTGAAAACACATTAAAGGAGTTTTTTAAATTCAGAATCTCTTCCAATAGCGGTCTCAACAAGTAATTATGGCATCTGCTTTTACAATTAACCCATTTCACCATATTCAAGGAGTTCTCAAAGATCTGTACTGTAAAGACGTTTATGTGGATAAGCCAACATAGAAGATATTTTAAAGCAGAAAGTTCTGCAAAATTGTTTGATCCGGTTCCAAGACCCACTGAGGCCTTCAAAGAGTGTGAATTATTTAAATGAATGATTATCCCTGCCCCCACTGCGTTATTCTGAGAAGCCCCATCAAAGTAGGCCCAGGGGACCCCATCTCTGATTTTTTCTTCCCTTCTCTGAGATGGTTTCCTTGACACCTCTGGCTAAGGGATGCTGGACAGTGTGGCTGTGCTTTGGATAGCAATAGATTCAGTTGTGGGAGATCTGTCAGTAAAAATGCTTCTGTTCCTTGCTATCCAGATCCCCCAACAGATGATGGGCGAAAGATTCCTCATATTCCCTTCTGAGCTAAGTCTCCACCAATTTTCCCAAGCTACAAATAAGTTTTCCCCTTCCCAGCTGAACTGTTTCTTTAATAGCTTTTGCACCTCTTCCCATACCTTTTTTACGAATGGACAAACTAAAAAAAGGTGGGTGATGGTCTCCGAATCAGCTATACATAAAGGGCATCTTCCAGGCCCTTGTTTATATCTAGATTGGAGGATATCCCATGTTGGGATTCTCTTTTTTAACACACACCAGAAGAACAATCTAGCTTTCTTTGGGCACTTTAATTTCAACAGAGGTTTTGACCACCATTCTGGATCTTCCCAACCTTTTTTCGACATTAAGAACTTAAAACCGGCTTTTGGGGAGTAGGCTCCCGAGTCTGCATGTGCCCAAACCAATAGGTCTGGTCTATCTTTCAATCTAACATTGGATCTGGAAAGTTCCTGGATGAACACCTGCCACTCATTCCACCAAAGAGGACTAAGCTCTAATTCTTCTCCAGATTTCCAAGCTTGCCCCCAAAAATTGGATTGACCTATTTTCTCAATCTGATTTAAATATATAATTTCCTTTGATTCCAAATGTCTGATCAGTCCTGGTGACAAAGCGAACAAATCATTGCAGCCCACCCAGGGGTCCCTGCCTATCCTCAAGTTTCCTCCATTCCCTACCTGCCATGCCAAACCTTGTTCTATGATTTTGAATGCCTCAGTAGTGGCTTTCCATATTACTGAAACGTTCCTTCCTTTCTTATTTGGGTTACGGATCCATTCTTCCAAAGGAACAGGATCTATATACTTTCGCTTCACCACTCTTGTCCACAAATTCTCAGAAGTGATGATCCTCCAACTAGATTTGGCAGCCAGGGAAACACTAAAATCATAGAGATTTTTTATTCCCCATCCTCCCCAATCTATTGGCTTTGCAATTTTCTCCCAAGCAACCCAGGGAAGGACAGAGTCCTCCTTTGTCCCGGACCATAAAAATCTGTTGCAGATCTTTTTTATCTTATGAAGAATCCCTTTTGGAATCCAAGTCAGGGCTGCCCAGAACACTGGCATGGCTTGTAGTACTGTGTTCACTAGGGTCAGCCTACCAGCTCTAGATAGCCACATGTAACTCCAATGAGAGATTTTAGCTTCTATTTTGGTCACCAGCCAATTCCAGTCCTGCTTTTTATAAGCATTTGGCTTCAACCAGAAGCCCAAGTACTTGAACGAATTCTCCATGTTATAGACCTCAAAGGGCAAGCTTGATGAGATCTGAATCTTTTCATGTCTATTGAAACCTTCCATTGTTAACTGAGACTTTCTGAGGTTTATTTGCATCCCTGTGGCTTTCATGAACAGATCAAGAATACTTTTTAGTTCTTTGATTTCATTCAAGCTCCCATTTGTAAATAATAAGATATCATCTACAAAAAGGAGGTGAGTAATAAACATATTTACAGCTACTTCCAAACCTTTAACCAAACCTATTCTTCTGGCTTCCAAGATCAGTCTACTTAGACCCTCGGCCACTAGGAGGAAAAGCAATGGCGATATAGGACACCCCTGTCTCAGCCCCCTTTGTCCTTTGAAAAATTGTGAAGAAGCCCCATTGATTAAAACTGCAAAACTTACACTGGTTACACATCCCATAATCCAATTTATAAACTCCAGATTGAACCCCAGATGGGTCAACAACATCTTGAGATATGTCCAGCTGATCCTGTCATATGCTTTGGACAAATCAATTTTAATCACAGCCCCTTTCTTGTTTGATTGTCTAATGCTGTGAATTGTCTCCTGTGCCACCCCTATAGCTTCATGGGTTGGCGACCGTCTAAGAATCCAAACTATTCACTTGATATGCATTTTGACAGGATCAGTTTTAGGCGGATAGCGATTAGTTTTGCAATGATTTTATAAACACAGTTGCACAGAGAAATAGGCCTGAAATCTTCAAAGGAGTCCGGATCCTCCTTTTTTGGGATGAGAGCTATAAAAGTTGCATTGAAAGGAGAATAAATCTCGCCTTTCCTCCTCGATTCTTCCACCACCTCAGTTAGTTCTGCTCCAATAGATTCAAAAAAATGGTGGAAGAGTTCAATAGTCCACCCGTCCGGACCCGGGCTTTTATCTTTTGCCATTGATTTAACAATGCTTTCCACTTCCTCCTTTGTCACTTCTTTGATCAGGTCTTCCACTTCCTCCTCCTCCACAAATCGAGGAAAACATTGAGCTGTTCTGATTACTTATGCTAATGTTATCCCTCCTCGTTCCGTAAACAGATTCTGAAAGTGAGTATTTCCCATACTTGAAAGATCCTCAAAAGAAGTGGCTTCACTTCCATCTAGATCCTTTAGCTTCCATATTGTGTTTGTAGTTTTCCGTCCTTTTGCATAATTATGGAAAAATTTTGTATTTTCGTCCCCAGATCTTAGCCAGATCACCCTGCTTTTTAATCTCCATTCCTCTTCTCTGTCTAGTAAGAGCTTTCCTCTGCGTTTTTCAAGCATCAGAATTTTTTCTTTTGACTCCTGAGTAGCGTACCCATCTGCCTCAGGTTCCTCCAAGCCCGCAAATCAGCATCAATTTTGGAGAGTTCCTCATTCTGTTTTTGTTTTCTATCTTTTTCCCATTCCATGGTAGCTTTTTTGAGTTTTTTTTAATTTTCCATGAAAAGGGCCCCTTTGTTCTCCCTGGAAGATCTGACCGGATGTCTCCAAGTGTCCCTGAAAAGCTTAATGAAAGATTCCTCTTACAACCAGGAAGCATTGAATTTGAAAGGGGCCGCTGGCTTGATGGGGGGCTTTGATAATTCCATTAGGATGGGGAAGTGATCTAAGTTCCCCCCTTCGCCCACCCATTGGCTGAACATTGGGATTCTCGATGCCAGGTCATCGCATATGAGGAAGCGATCCAACCTCTTTGCCACTCTCTCCTCCCCTGCTCTTCTATTCCTCCAGGTAGGTTTTGCTTTGATTAGATTTACATCTGTTAGGTTGTGAGAGAGAAGAGCATTTGAAAACAAATCCGAGAGTGGATCTTCCCTGGCTGAGGGACCCCAAGCTTCCGCATTTCCCATAGAAAAATTTAGATCTCCTCCTAAGATCAAACTTCTGTCCTTCAGAAGAGATTTGAACAAAAGATCATTCCAGAAGGATTCCCTTCCCTGGCATGGCCCATACATATTTATGATCAGAAGTGGAAATCCAAACTTTGGGGAAAAGACCTCCATACCAAGCACCTGCGCCATTCCCCATTGATTGATAATCTGCAGCCTTCCTTCCCTTACTCCAATAGCCACACCACCCGAATGTCCCACAACATCTATAGAAAAGAAAACCCATCCAGGAAGAGAGATCCTAAGGGAAGATTCCACCTCGAAACTTCCGCCTAGGGTCTCTTGGAGAAAAATGATATCTGGATTGTAACGCGAAACTAACTACTTCAGGGCCAGTTTTTTGGGTTTACTGGCTAAACCCCTGCAATTCCAAGATAGAAAAATCATTTTAAAACATTTTCAAGGGGATTTGCTGCTCTAAGCGCCCCAGGAATGGACATTTGTTTTCCGTCAGCCACATCAAACTTTGCTTTAACCTGAGCTTTTGACAAGTTGGATTTTCTGCCTCTAGCCTTCCTTATGAAGACCTGGGACGATGATGGAGCTAGCCTGCCAACCTGATCAGGGATTTCGAACTTTCTACCATGTTTTTTATCGAGATATCTCAGGTTATAATGGCACACCGGAGAAGAGAGGACAGGACCCAATCCATTAGGGGAAACATCTTCACAGTTCAGGTCAATGGATGGGATAGCAGCAGTAAGGCTTTCAATATTTAAAGGATCATAATTGCAACAGTTTTTTTGAGGAGATCCAGATTTCAAGCACTCATCTTTAGGATCTGAAGGTAAAACTGAGTTGCTTGAGTCTAGTTGCAGATCGTTTGGATCTTCAACAGAGAGGTCTACAGCTTCATTTGTAGTCTCGATGATTATCTTCTCCGAGCTGTGCTGAAACTCTTTTCCTTCCGGCGGTTCCTCTCCGGCCTAACTATCAAGGGCTTCCTTCTGGGTTTGGATCTCTTCCATAAAATTCTCCTCTGGATGATCCTCAGTTGACTTATCCTTTTCTTTCCTCGATTCCTTCTCCCGCTGCTCACCATTTATCTGATTTCTCCTTCTGCGGTTGCCTTGCGTATAGTCCCTTACTAGATGCCCATATACATGGCATCTGTAACATCTAAAAGTAAGATGTTCATAATCCAACGGTTGCTCAAAAACATATTCTTTATACTGCAGATTTATGGATTCCGCCAGCCCTTCTTTTGGATTTAGGTTGACTAAGATTCTGGCCATGGCTCTTTCATGGGTGTGGAGGAAGGACATGTCTGCGTCTAGGAAGGTACCCAGAAGGTTTCCAATAGATCTGAAGACAGAGTCTACCCACAGGAAAGGAGGTAGGTCGGGTGCCCTGACCCAAACCAGACACTCATCTACCTTTTCCTTGTTTGCATCAAGCAAGGGCGACCACCTTTTGAACATGATTGGACGATCCCCGACAGCCCAATTTCTCCCTACAACCCAATCCGCCGCTTCCTTGTTTTCAAAACTGACCATGAACCAACCCTTCACAAGCGCTGCAATTTTAAAGGATTTTACCGAGGTCTCCTTCCACTGTTGCTCCGCCCACTGGTTCAAGGATTTTCCATAGAAAACCCTTCCTCTAGCTCTACCCACTAGCGTACATTCCGCCACCTCCAGCGCATCCTCGACCTGAACATCCATGCCAAGAACCAGATTTCCTTCGATCTTCTTCTTCTTTAGTGGTTTTGCCTTTTTCCGTTTTCCTCCAAACCTCTCTTGTCCGGATTCTTCCTCCCTGACTAGAGATTTTGGGATCGCCTTGTCCAAGGACACCTGGGTTCTAGTCTCACTATCTACAAGGGATTTTCCATCTTTATCTGAGATAGTTGCATGGAGACCGCCTTCGAAAACTTCCTTTCTGCCTATGCCAGAACCTAAAGCCTCATTCTCCCAACCAATAACTGGATTTTTTCCTTCCTTCCCTACCTTCGAGAGCTCATCGGAACCTGTGATACTCCCTCCTTCTCCCAAGCTGGGTTTGGATGGCCCTTTTGATATAAAAAGCATGGTAACAGCCGGCTGGCCATCCCCTTCCGTCACTACACTTCCCGGTTTTTTATCTCCACCCACAGTCCTCCAGATCCCATGTGCACCGGAAGGCTTTTCATTCAGCTGGTGGACCTTCTCCAGAAAGCCTGAACCTTTGATGTCCCTTTCTCCTTTATTGTGCAGTCCAGCCAAACCCAATCTTTCCTCCAACAGGCCTCTTGTCGCTTTGTTACTCCACGAATCTTCCACAGTGACACCAGAGGGTACATGGCTGACAACTGACCCAAAAAATTGGATAATATTCTGGGCATTAACCTCCTTCCCCCAGACCGTCAAAATGTCTTCCGGGGCAGGGTCTAGGTCAACCGCCTCATAAGGTTTCACTATGGTAAAAATCTGCAATAAAAAATAGTAAAACTGACAACCCTGGCTGCCCGTTACCTGCTACTCTTCCTGAAAAAACCTGGGAACATCAACCGATGGCTTATGCGACCTCTGCCTCGGTGGATCAGTCAGCTGCCCCATCCCGAATCAATATCTCTTGGTCAGCCTACTGTTAACCGATCTGTAGCATCCTAGGCCATCAGCCTAGATTGCCCTGGTTCGAACCCTGCGTCCTCCGACGATCTCATCCTCCCGCTCCTTCAAAAGCTCATTTCATTTTCTCTTGGGGTTGGACCGACTGTGATGACACTTGCACGACAATGCTTACAAATTTTTGTGTGAGTACAGTATGTTTTTACATAGCAAATACAATCAAAACACACAAATAAAAACCTTCAAACTCACCAGAACAAGATCGCAAGCATGATAAAGCAATCAATATGCCAAAATATGATTGTCAGTCAAACAAAAAAAGGGTGAAAAGACTTCACAAGAGCTCATGGGGTGAACCTGAGCGTTTGTCAACATCAAAGGAAAAACCAAGGAAGGCTCCAAAATTTGGATGTAAGCCAAAATTTTGGAGGGTGTTGTAGCTGCTACAACACTTGGCAACACACTGGTTGAATACCAACTAGGGCCTTGGCCTTTCAGGGAGTATTAGTTCATTGTGTGGATCACTTTGGCTGCCCCACTTACCCTATAAATAGACATTAAGCCAGATCACAGTATTTCAAATTGGGAAGGGTAATTTGTCTCGCAAGATTAAGATTTTCAAAGTATAGTTTTTCATCTCTGTTGTTTCTCTACTGCTAGCAGGCCTGGACAGTACCCTGGTGGAGTCACGTAGGAACATAAGCATTGATCAACTGCCAACAAGCCTAGACACTACCCCAATGGAGTTTCGTGCTTCACTTCTCTATACAGGAATCCTTTCTCTTCTTTTTCCTTTGTTATTTTTCTTTAAAAAATGGTACGTAGGCACTTATTTATTTTTGGGGCAAAAGAGGTATCCGACTTATTGAGAGTAGGAGAGGTTGTTCCTTCAAAGAAGCATATAAATACATTTTATTCAATTTTTCTCATTTAGATTTTCCCCTTATCCATTTCTACCAGTTGGATGAGCTTGAACACACCAGAGAAGAAAACTGAGTATAGGCATGAGGTTTCCCAGACTAGAAATGGGTTCATGGTTCGACCAAAACTTTCCTTACAAAAGGATTGTATTTTCTATCAAGACTTCATCAGCTAAAAGTTACAACCAAGGACAAAGAAGATGGACATAAAACTAACCAAGCGGTGCATTGTTACATTAATCTTTGAACTTCAGCTACATACCCATTCAAAAACCAAAACATTGTTCATGTACAACACATATTCGCATAGTGAAAACAAATGGAAAACTCAACACAAAAGGAAAAACAAGATGAGAGGAAAGGCATACACAACAAGGAAATAAAACAAGAAGACAAGAAAGCTAAATGACTAAAGCAAACACGATGTAAAATAAGAATGAGAAAACCATGACTGACTATGAGTACAAGATAAGTGCAAGGAAGGGAAAACTAAGATGCAACTAATCCTACTGCTATCCTAACAGCCAAAAATTTAGGGTTACGTTAAATGAAATTTTCATTGAAGCCACCGAATTCGCTCTTGACCTACATCCATAAAGATACAAATGATCAAAATAGATAAAAAGTAGTGTGCAACAGAAAATACAAAAACTTGAACTAGCCAGACACGAAAAGGAAGCTAGTATCTGTGGGAAGAAATATGTGTCACAACCACCCACTACATGTGCTTACCTTTTTTATTGATACCCTTTCTAAACAAACCTTGAAAATTTATTGTGGGTGCATCCTCATTTACACCAAGCTTCTCAGCAAGCATGAGGAAGGATTGAAGCTTGTTGCCTGCAACATGGCTTGCCAAGTAAGATTCTTCCAGCCATTTAGCGATGTAGGTTTTAACCCCATACAGAAATTACCTGCATACCAATTCTAAAACATAGAAAATAAACAATATGAGAGAATAACACACAAAACACATATACATAGAGATTTTCCCCTGGATCCCAAAATTGGGACTACCAGCTTGATTTTCCATTATGTTTCTTTCAATGTTACAATACATATTTATACATGCTGAAGTATCCAATACCATGGACCAAAAACCATCACGTTCAAAACCATGGACCAAAAATCATGCACAAAACCATAGGTAGGTCCGTCCAACCTAATATAGGGTCCAAAAACAAATTTTTTTGGGGCACTGGCCTGGACTCCATAGAGGGGATCTACCCACCCCCCTTAAACCCCTTGTGTCCCCCCCGCTATGCAATCAGTGCAATGAATGGGGGGCTATGCCCCACCTCTAACCCCCCTCATTAACTACGTGGGCTAGTCATGGAAAGAATATAACACAACCCAACATTCTCCCACTTGTTGTTTTCTTTCCACAAGGGGCCACAAGAAAGCTTAGTCATTTATCTAGCCCTGCAATGCCCATTATTTCTATACACCAAGAGAACTTTTGAGAGGTCATAGTTTTCATCAATGCATATGGATTATTCTTCAAAGTGTCCACCTTTACTAGCAACACCTTTTTTTCTTCTATCATATCCCTCACAAAGTGATACTGAATATCAATGTGCTTTGTCTTTGAATGATATGAAGGGTTATTTGCCAAGAAAAATACACTTTGGCTGTCACAGTCTATCCTTATATCTCTTTCTACTAACCCCATACTTGAACACAATCTCTGCAACCAAACTACTTCCTTGTTTTCATGAGTGGCTACCATGTATTCTTCCTCGATAGTTGATAGTGCCACTACAAATTGTGTCATACTCATCCAACTGACTGCACCTCAAAATAGGTTAAACACATACCCACTTGTAGATCTTCACTAATCCAGATCTCCAGCTTAGTCTGCATCAACAAAGCCATGAATATCCAACACTCTGTGCAATCCTCATCTTCCTTGGTAGCATAAACCATAATCACTAGTTCCATGCATATACCTAAAAGCCTGCTTCACTATTGTCCAGTGCTCCTTCCCTAGATTTGACATAAACCTGCTCAATACTCCCATTGCATGTGCAATGTCTGGTCTAGTATGGATCATTGCATACATCAGGCTACCAACTACACTTGCATATGGAACATGGGACATGTCCTCTTCCTCCTCTTGTGTCTTCGCACATTATTCAGCAGATAACCTCACACCTACAAGAATAGGAACCTTCACCAGTTTACTATCCTATATATTAAACCTCTATAGTATTGTCTCGACATACTTCCTCTGGTTTAACTAGAGCTTCCTCTTTGCCCGATCTCTTTTAATATCCATGCCCAAAATATAGTTTGCAGCAACAAGATCTTTCATGTTGATTTTGGAGGATAATTGGGTCTTCAAATCCTAGATAATTTCTTTGTCATTTCCAACCAGCAACATATCATCCACATACAAGACCAGATAAATAACATGGTCATGAATTAATTTAAAATACACACAGTGATTTGTTTTGCTTCTAGTGAATCTAAGTCCCCATATAAATGTATCAAACTTCCCATAACACATCCTTGGTGACTGTTTTAACCCATACAAATACTTCTTTAACTTGCATATCATTTCTTTCTTACCCTTCACTGCAAAACCTTCATGTTGGTTCATGTAGATCTCCTCTTGTAGATCCCTGTGAAGAAATGATATCTTCAAATCCATCTATTCTACATCAAAATAAAAAGTAGCAAAAACAAATAAAAGTAATCTAATAGAAGCTACCTTAGCAACACGAGAAAAAATATCACCAAAATCAATTCCTGACACCTAGGAATAACCTTTTGCTACCAACCAAGCTTTGCATTTATCCACCTTTCCTTCTGCATTTATCTTCTTTTTGAACACCCATTTGTTGCAAATGGGTTTCCTTCCAGCTGGCAACTCCACCAGATTCCAAGCCTCATTTTTGTGAAAAGATGCCATTTCATCAACCATGGCCTCTTTCCAGAGTTTTCCATCCTCTGAATCTATTGCTTCCTTCACAGATCTAGGATCGTCATCAATAGCAAATAAAGAAAAATTTGAACAGAAAGTAGATGGACTATACGTTTCCAGTGGCCTTCTTTTTCAAATTGATATTCTCACACCCAAAGTTTGTGGCTCTTCATCTTCTGATTCCTCCTCTATTGTAGAGTCTCATTCTTCCTCTTTAAGCTTAAACTCTATCTTCTCAGGTTCCTTTGGTTGGACTTCATGTTTAATAACATATTTCACCTCTTTGAACACCACATCTCGGTTGTACACAACCTTCCTTGTTACTGGGTTCCAAAGCTTATAACACTTTAAGCCATCCTTATACCCAATAAAGATGCACTTTTCATATTTACTATCCAACTCGGTTCTTTTCTACTTTGGAACATGTACATATGCATCACATCCAAATACCCTCAGATGTGAAAGAGAGGGTTTCTTACCAGTCCATAACTCTTGTGGAGTCTTATCCTCCAATGCTAATTAAGGTGATTTGTTGACCAGGTAACATGATTTCTACACCACCTCTGCCTAGAATTCCTGTCCTAACTTGGCACCACTAAGCATGCTTCTTGCCCTTTCCATCAACATCTTGTTCATTCTTTCTATAACTCCATTTTTCTTAGGTGTGTATGGATTAGTCTTATGTCGCGCTATACCACACTTCTTACAGAATTCTTCAAATTCCTTGCTACAAAGATCTCCACCATTATCTGTCCTCAATGCCTTTATCTTCTTCTATGTCTGGTTTTCCACCAGAGCCTTAAATTCTTTAAACCTATCAAAGACTTCATATTTCTTCTTAAGGAAATATATCCATGTATTCCTTGAGATGTCATCTATAAATTATACATAGTACACAAACTTACCCAATGATGGAACCTTCATAGGTCCAAACACATCATTGTACACAAGTTCAAATATATGTTTCGCCCTCTTACCACCAGAGGGGAAACACACCCGATTCTGCTTCCCATATACACAATTTTCACATAAATCAAAATCCAGAGAGATATTACTCATAACTTCTACCGTACCTTTACCATGCAGTATTTGAAGGCCCTTCTCTCCAATATGCCTAAGCCTTTGATGCCACAACATGGTCTTTTCTCCAGAGACCACTAGATTTTCTGCTTCACTCTCAGGAACCACAGAACTATTTCACCGATCAACAACAGTGCTACCTTGTAACTTGTACAGAGTTCCAATCCAAACTCCCCACATCAATACCAGTGCTCCTCGAACCATCTTGCAGGTATCCTTCTTGAACATTGCTTTTAAACATGCATCATCCAGCTTGCTTACAGAAATCAGATTTTTGGCCAACGCAGGAATATGTAGAACACTGGAAGTGTTCTAACACTTCCACCTTGCAACATCAACATTACCTTTCCGTGAACAACGATTCTTTCCTTTCTGTCATCCCCCAAGAAGACATCACCACCATCATATTTCTGATACTCACAGAACCACTCTCTATGGGCAGTGAAGTGAAAGGATGCACCATAGTCAATTAACAAAACCTCATGATCTACATGTCTACTTGAAGAAGCCAAGTATACATCCCCACCTTCATCTGAGGTGGTTTTCGTCTCTGCAGAAGGAGCATCATCAGATCCCTTTCCTTTCTCAGGAGCTTTAGATTTACAGTCCCTTTTGTAGTGCCCTTCCTTTCCGCATTTCCAGCAAACCACTTTTACAGTTTTTCTTGGAGATTTATATCTCCCTCTAGATTTATATCTGCCACTCGATGACTTATTTTTACTTCTATTCTGGGACTGTCCTCGTATAGATAAGGCATCACCATTCTAGCTCTCCATATTTTTTCATCTCATCTCCTACGTCAGCAAGGATGAAACTATTTCATCAAACTGCAAGGTAATTGCATTGCTACCTATTACAATAACCAGACTGTCCCACGAATCTGGTAGAGAACACAACAAACTGATGCACTTATCTTCATCTAAAATTTTAGTATCAACAGACAATAATTGACTTACCACAGTATTAAATGCATTCAGATACTCTTTCGCTGAGTCTCCATCTTTCATCCTCAAATTATATAGTTGTTTCCGTAGGAACAATTTATTCACCAGAGACTTATATTGGTACAAAGTCCCTAGCTTTTCCCACAAAGCCTTCATCGTAGCTTCCCCTGATACATTCAACAATATTGAATCTGAGACACACAATCGTATTGTGATCTTTGCCTTCCGATCCAACTTATTCCATTCTTCATTAGATAATCCCATTGGTTTAGTACCTGGATCTACCATGATCCACTGATCTTTATCCACCAATAGATCCTCCATCTTGAGTTTCCATAACTCAAAACTCTGACCATTAAATTTCTTGATCTCTATCTTTCCACTGCTTGCCATCTTCTTTCACCACCACAATTGATCTCGCGGATCTCCCACTGAACAAGGTCTACCAAAGGCCCAAGCCAAACCCCTCAGCAATAAAGGCATCCCCTTGAAGCCAAAACAGCTCTGATACCAAATGTTGGTTTTAACCCCATACAGAAATTACCTGCATACAAATTCTAAAACATAGAAAATAAACAATATGAGAGCATAACATATAAAACACATATACAAAGAGATTTTACCCTGGATCCCAAAACTGGGACTACCAGCTTGATTTTTCATTATGTTCCTTTCAATGTTACAATACATATTTCTACGTGCTGAAGCATCCTATACCATGGACCGAAAACCATTGCGTCCAAAACCATGGACCGAAAATCATGCACAAAACTATAAGTAGGTCTACCCAACCTAATATAGGGTCCAAAAACAACATTTTCTATGGCGCTGCACCAGACTCCATAGAGGTGGGCTAGCCACACCCCTCAAACCCCCTCGGTTAACTACATGGGTTAGCCATGGAAAGAATATAACAAAACCCAAAAAGTTATTGTATAATAAAATTCATGATGTTTGTTTGGACAACCTCATGATCTTTGAAAGGGTGAATTCTCAATTTGACAGATGGGATCACGATGGGAATCTTGTAAGGAAAAATAAATCTGATCATTCTCAATAGTCATGCTAAGACAGTGAGAACATTCCATAACCATCACCTTAGGCTATAGTGCCTCACCCACTTGAGAAAATTCTGATGGGAAATATGCTAAACAATGAAGATCAGGGAATAAGAAGCAACTGCCATCAGATATAGTGTTGGGAAAATGATAAGTTGAATGATAGTCACCCAAGATAGAGGAATGATCAAATGAGCTGGTTGAAACATCATATTCCTAGTTTGAAATGAACAAAGAGAAATTCATTTGAACAATCTTACGAATGCTCTGAATAATGGAACCAAGTTTGTTGTGAGATGGACGTGATGGAAATATTTGTAGTGCAAGGTTCGGAAGAAGGCCGAGGAGGTTCCCATGAAGAGGGGGATTTGATAAGTATGATTGTGGGCAAAGAGAGTATTTGAGATGATAAAATTCACCATCCCATTATTTCATGATAGATGAAAATTAACAACTTGATTTCGACGTGAGATATTTACATGAAGATGAATGTGCTATTACAGATTCATGGATTTAGTCATATGTAAAATTTTGAAAATTTGAAAGATCACACCCAAAATACTAAAAACCTTTTACATAGGGATCCACATTGAATGAAACCATCTACATAGACATATTGTGTGTGACAAACTAGATCTGATTGGGTTCATGGGGCTTACCAGATCTGATTGGGTTCGTGGAGCCATTTTAAAATAACAGATTAAAACCAGACTCTACAAGCACATTCTGTCATTTGGCCCTCCTTCTAGCACCATTTTGTTGATGGTGATAGAAATTTGTTAACCAAGGGTATTTCCCTGATGTGAAGTCCCAACTAGATCTCACACCATTTGGTATAGCAATCCCATCCAGTATTAAGGCTCGGTTTCCATATACTTAGAGATCTTCCTTGGCTCTAGCTATCAGCATGTGAGAGTGTTACACTAGTATCTTCAAACATCAAGGTACATGTGCTTGGTGAGTGTGTAATGTTACTGTGTCAAGGTTCTCTTACTGCAAAGGGGGAGAGTAAAGTGAGATTCTAAGTGAGAGGTAGTAGTACCACTCGAGAAGAGACACACACAAACTAGGAAGGGTTTGTCTAGCACTAAACAAAATAGTCGACAATGAATGTGGTAGTCGTTAACACTGAAGTGAAGGAGAAAACACGTACACCACCCAACGGACTAGTCCAAAGATATGTGCAGTCGTTATAATCACAAAATAAATACGGTATTTCGAGTATCCTGCAGAGTAGTCCACAAGAATGTGATAGTGGTGATAGCTAATACACAAAGGTGGTATGTCTATTATCCTGAAAAGTAATCCACAGGGATGAGACAATGGTGGTAAGAAATACCACACATATTGAACAATGTAAGTACTAAAACAACCAAATTAGTTTCATTATCTTAGTACAAGTTAAGAAGACATGCATTACATATTTTTAAAGAGTATTCTTACAAAAATATACAAAAGCATGAAAACGTGTGGGCCTTAAGATCCTTCTATATTAAGCAAAAGTCCCAAGACACATCTATGCATCATACATCACTAGTCCCAGTAGTGGGTCATTGGAGCCACTCCTCACTCCTCAAAGAATAGACTACAGACTCTTAAGGATATGTGGTAGGAGCCAAGGTGAAAAGTCCTTACTCATACAATGAGGGTTGTATATATAGCCAAGGGTGATGCTTGACCCTTATGACTCTTGGACTACACTCATGATTGTTCAAATTCCAATGACTTTTTAACTAACATGAATTTTTAAAATTCTTTTGTGTGTCCATTGGAATTCACTTTACGTTACATTGAGTTACAAAAGATATGGCCCATAGTGATGATGTGGCCAAGACAACTCATGACCCAACTCGACATGACACTATTGACATGTAATGGATGACTATGGTGTCTGTGTCAAGCTGCTGTGTGACTGAGTGAGGAGTGTACTCTTGGTGTGCTTTATCTTATCCTTTGCATGGCATAGTGTTGCAGGGTCTTCGATGGTCTTGTTCTTGCATGATGGTTTAATGCATATGTTCCTTTTGCTTGTTTCTTGATGTGCTTGGTACGTTCGTCGAGCCACAAGAAAGTCTTCTAGCATGTCCGCTCCTTCTTCATCATGTTCATCATCTTGTCATGATCTATTAGTGTACATGTTTCTGCAATTCACTCATGACGAGATGACATCAAATCCAAAATTTCCTAGTCTAGCATGATGCATTGTTATCATGTTCCAGGTGACAGGAAGAGAGGACAACTCACTAAGACAACACAGAGCACAACTCAAGATAGAATGAGGAACTCTGATAGGACATCATACATTGTCCAGAAAAAGTGCATAGTGATCACTAGGAGGCGGAATTTCTCATTGAAGGAAGCCAGTGGCAGTTACAAGGTGGGACCCTAAGGGGCACTTCTACATGGATCCTAGAGGGAAGGAAGGACAGGGCTACAAGGGACCTGCAAGGCAGTTCTACGTAGTTTTCAAGAGAAAGGCATGGTAGGGATGTAAGGGACCTGCTAAGCATGATTACGCAGTTTTAGAGAATAGTGCAGGACAGGCAGTAAAGGGCCTACTAAACATGACTATGTATTTTTGGAGAACAGTGTAGGATAGGAAGCAGCGGGCCTACTTAGCATGACTGCATAGTTTTCGAGAACAATGCAGGATAGGCAGCAGAGGGATTAGGTGGGCATGTCAGTGCAATTTTGGAGAGAAGTGCAGACCCAGGTCTTGGTGCATTATAGGATTCCAACAGACTAGAGGGAGGCTTCATTATTGTGCTTGAGAAATGTGCACTTTAGTTTGGAGATGAAGGCAATTTTTGCATGGTTCTAGGAGGCAGAGAAGCTTCTCACCTCTGGGATTGTGTAGTAAAATTGACCTAGAGGATAGCCTTAAGCACTACACAGTTCCAGGTCGCAAACCAAGGTCACTGAGGGCTAAGACTACACAGTGCAACTCAGTCAAGATCCGATGGAAGAGGGTTGTTTGGTTGAACATATTTTCAGGAAAATGGCTAAATGTTGAAACTAAGTGAACTTGTATAGACTTGAAATTGTGATCATAAACTTAGCATACTTCGATGATGAGACAACATGAACCACCTGTAGAAAAAGGAAAAACATGCCCTTAGTGAGGCTGTCTTAGAGCTAAAAGCGACAAGCGCGACACTTGAGATAGACCTCCATACGACCATGATGGCACTTGCACGATAGTGCTTACAACTTTTTGTGTGAGTATGATGGGTGTTTACATAGCAAAGGCAATCCAAGCACACTATTGTACCTTAAGAAACCAATTTCTTAGCTCTATAGAAATTTTGCTTAAGACATTAATGTTTATTATTCATGTCACTTTTTTATGACTCAGGTGAAGGACCTAAAGGGCTTGACTTTTAACCCTTAATATTTAGTAGATATGAAAGTCTCAGAATGCCATATGGTTGCTGGATATAAATGATGAGTGAAGAATGCCTTGAGAAGTTAGAGACAATATGTTGTTTTTCATAGAAACTATTATCTGTAACTTATAAGAAATGTAGAAGTAGGAACTTTAAGTATAGAAGCACTCTTTTAAGGAATTTTAACTTCATTTACATAAGCAAACAAAGACCTGCAACTTCACTACCATACTTAAAGGAAGGAAGACACATGATGACACATAACAAAGAAATTACAAAATTATACCCAATAATGTGTGGAAAACTCCTGATTCTTTTATTAATCATCAATTTTATCAAGAATACAATAGCATAGCCTCCAAGCTCTTCAAAATTCAAACCATTTTTCTACAATTTTTCATCTTTTTATACATCACGAGACAGTCGCTAATCACCAAAAATGTCAAACTGCTTAACTATCTCCTAACTGTATAAAGTAAAAGTCATTATAGAATATTACATTAGAGAGTGAAATACACCTCATTCTTCTCAAGAAAACAAGATAATAAGAAGTAATAGAAATTAGAGTATGATTGGTGATTGTTGCTTATTGTTTGAATCTGTGGCTTGACTGTTGATGAAGTTTCCCTATAGAAGTTCTGATGATATCTAAACTGTTTTGATGTAGCAAAATTGCACCTTTATAAAATTTTGTGTGTGGACTTGTGGATTATGGGCCAACGTATACATCAGAAGCATTCTAATTAGCAGAACGACAAAGAAACCCAACCAATCACCATCACTAGAACCCAAAAGGAAATAAACCCCAGTTCATGACATATCGAGTTTTCCTTTTCCACAAACCTTTACCTTCCCCATGGAACCGAAATGAAACAAAACTGTAATTCATAGAATTCTTGGGTCCAAAATTTATAATAAAACTTGTGCACTTTTTGACGTGATATCGGTCAGATCTCGTCCCTTTGTGATGAGCAGTTGTGATTGATCTGGACTTCAACAGATTAAATCAAATTCCATAAACCATCGTGTCTATTTTCTGAATTAAACCTCATCCTTGTTAACCATGTGATTACCATTAGTTCTGTTGCCTACTAATTGGATGGCTCAGATCTTCTCCTGGGTTTCTCATGTTTGAAAACCATCAATAATCTAAAACAAATCATTTCTTTCATACTTCCGCATTCTCTTCTAATTCCGTTAGAACACAATATTTGATTTTTTTTCATTTTTGTGATAAAACTGGAAATAAAATTAAAATGACAATGGATGCTACAACACACACAAAGACAAACCTTAAAACTCACTAGAACAAGACCAAAAGCATGTCAAAGAAATCAATGTGCCAAAGATGATCATTGGTCAAGCAAATAAAAGGGTGAAAAGACTTCACAAGAGCTGAGAGGGTGAGCTCGAGTGTTTGAAACCATCAAAGGAAAAACAAAGGAAGGCTCCAAAATTTGGATTTAAGACAAAATTTTAGAGAGTATAGCAGCCACTTCAACAAAAGGATACCTTCATTTCTTTGTATCTGATAACAAACACAATGGTTTAAGTGGTTACAACTATTTTAATGGTGGTATAACACTTCCTTCCATACTGCAATGAAAATGACCCCATTTATGGCACTTTATAGTTATCATCCACCATCCATCATGTCATCTTTAAGAGAAAATTATACGTTCAAGTAGTGGAAGATCACATCGAGCATCAACAACAAGTTCTCCAACTCTTAAAGGATAACCTCACTTTGGTGCAGAATCGAATGAAACAACAAACATATCAACATCGCAGTGAAAGAAGTTTTTATGTAGGTGACTAGGCATTTTTTCGACTACAACCATATAAACAAATGTCCCTCGAGTAAGTTAAGAAGAATAATAAATTATCACCCAAGTACTATGGTCCTTACAAGGTGTTTCAAAATATTGGTACTATGGAATACAAATTGGATCTTCTTGCATCTTCCCAAGTACACCTAGTTTTCCATGTTTCATTCTTAAAGAAGGTTAATGGTGACAAGATCCCATTTCAAACAATGTTTCCCAAACTTGATGAAGAAGGAAAAATCATAATTGAGGCTTGAGCAGTCACAAAAATAAAAACCTGATAGCTACGAAATCGATTAATTTCAGAGTGTCTCATTAAGTGGAAGGACTTACCCACTAAAGCTTCCACATGGGAGGATGAAAATTTTATATAGAAGCATACAGAAGTACTCAAACATTGAGGAAAACACTTTTTTAAAGGAGAGGGGTATGTTAGGTCCCTATAATACTAGTATATCCTCCTTATTGTTATTTCCAGTGTAGCACCCTATTGTTATTGTTGTGCTTATGTATTCCCCATATTGTTATTGTTGTGCCCCATAGAATCCCATTATTTTTATTTTTTTCCCTTACATTATTATTCTTATGTAAGCTGTGATTATATTGTGACCCCTTAGACTCTTATATATACCAAGGAGGTATTATCATTTGCATCATCCAATAATTTTTCATTTATGTAACATAAAGGAGGTGTCCCCCTTGAAGTGGATAATTTTTAAGTCATTGATCTATCGTTTCTTATGTTTTGTGATTTGGTTCCATAATACTCATTCTCCTCCCTATCTATGGAAATAGGGCCAATAAAATTATCTGAATTATTATCACTCAAAGAATTCCCTTGATTCTTGCAAATCTTGATCTTGCATAGATGGATTGGAAAGTAATATAAGACTAAGTATTGAAATCATGGAGCATGGTGCATGTATGTTCTCCTAAATCTATCATAACCAAATCAATATTAGACTCATCAACTACACTTGAGGTCACAATTTTCATTATAAGTTCAATGGTTGGCTGGGTTGTGCACCATCTAACATATTACACATTCCATAATCTATTCAATCAACGAATTTCTCTAGATGTGAAAAGATGACAAGCCGAAAATGCAACAATTAGAAAATAATGAAACATCTACGTCCCCGTCTATATTTTTCCATAGTACATACCATATATTCAATCAATTATTATGTCTCTATAGGTGAAACGATGAAAAAATTAATACAAAAATTAACAAAAAACACAACAATTAATAATGGATGTCTCTATATGAACATGTCCCACTTGTCAAATTGGTAGACAGACTCAAGGATAATAAATTAGTGTGCTTATCTCCCTTATAAACGTTGTATCAGAATGTGCATTTCATTCGCAAAATTGAAGTAGACCTTAACACGGGAAATTATAACTAATTAGCTTCATGATACATAATCACATTTGCAAAACTTGTATCTTCTTTTTTTGTTTCTTGATGTAGCACCCTCCCCCCACATCTACACAAGTAACTGGGAAATTGGGGTAAACATGTGACGAGAAGCCACTATGATGGGATTCAACCTCCTAGGTGAACCTTAGGAAGTGGAATCGAGAGAAACTCATCATAAAAACCTTCCACGTCAGCAACATAACTCCCAAGAGCCAACCCAAAAACTCTGGTAACCAGCCCTTGAGACCAGCTGATGTTTCAGACCATTAAACTCTTAAATGGTCTGATGATATGGCCATGCATGTATCCATAGGGATCTAAACTCTCCCACAGCATGGAATGCCAGAATCGAAGGAATTTCCTGCCCAGTGTTGTGTCTCTCTCCCCAAGATTTAAGCCACATTTTCATTCCTAGAGCCCAGGTCATTGCCTAAAACTAAATGACACCTTCATAACAAAAAGATAACTATGTAATGATGATACAAATGCAATTACTTAAACAACCCTTTGACTGAAACCCTTCTAGCCATGACATGCATTTCATCAGACATGTCACAAATGTGTAATCTACAAGTTTAAACAACATATCTAAGCATAGGGGTATCGTAATTATTTCAGAATCATTAAGAAGCATTATTTCCTTATATCATTAGTTTTGTTATCATCTATTAGGTCATAGATACATTTTTCACTCATTTGCAAATCAAAACATGAGGAAATCCATACAACATCGCTAACATAATACATGCTTATAACTAGCATAATAATAATAGAAATACCAAGGATACATCAGTCATATAATCCAAATATAAAATAGTACATTTATACATAAGATACCAAGGAAAGAATCTCTTAATAATGAATGCAAAAACCAACTTGGTATGGGACTACCATGTTCCACCTGACCATACATTGGCTGAGCCACATCTCTCTTTAGCCAATCACCCGTGTCCCATATTCCAAGCATGAATGTGGGACTCAAACTAAAAGAATCAACCAACACATCCTAAGGCTAAACCAACTCACCCTCACCAATAGAAGCTAGGCTTTACTGTAATCCACATCGGATCACTAGGCCAACACAATAAACGTATAATAAAAGGCTTTACCATGATCTCCACCAGATCACTCAGCAAAAACTACCATGGATGCCACTGGATTTCTCCACCTACATAGTGAGGAATTTTCCTATCTCCTAATCTCTCAGGCTTTACCTTAATCCAAAGTTCAATACAAGGATCACTAGTCCCTAAATGGAGACACCACCCTCTAGGATTTACCGTATATCCTACCATTCATTGGCAAGGAGTCCTAGGCCTAATGAAGGAAAACCACCTCTAGTCTTTACCATATATCTTTTCATTGATCAGTCGAGGATTACTAGGCCCACTAAGGCACACAATACCTGGCTTTACCGCAACCCACAGTCTGGTTCAGGGGTCACTAGGCCAGTGGCTTTACCACAATCCATAGTTCGATCGAGGGATCACTAGGCCATGTGTTATTTATTTCATAGATCCACCTCACTCATCTTTGAATCCATCCAGCCATCCAACTCAACTAAAACATGAGAACCCCATCACACCATGGCTATCCAGAAATTTCATGGCTAGGTTGAAAACACTATCTCACTTGGAAATGCCCATGCCAAAATAGTAAAGAACCACATGCAATACCATGCATGCCAAATCTAGCAAGGAAAACACACATGCAGACCAATTCCTGCAAAAATACTCATCGTAGTTGTTTGATCCCACTCTTCCTTGCTTGCTCCTTCCTTCCTCTTTCCTTATTTGCCTTTTTTGATCTAATGAAAAACCTGATAAAAATATTAAAAAATAATCCTCAAAATCCTTTTTATCAACGAGGCCTCTATTTTCTTCAATTTCCTTCATTTTCCTCCTCACATGCAACATGTGACCTTTCACCTTTCTTTTCTCCTAATTTCCATTATTTTCAAAAATAAATGTGCCAAAAATGTCATTTTTCCTTTCCAAAGCCTTTTCCATTTCCTTTGCCAATTTTATTTAGCCATAATAACTTAAATGAACACCCACTAGGATTTTTTTCCCAACATTCAGCTTGGAATAACTGTCCCATCAACCATAGTTATTATTCTGCATTTATTACCTTTTATTACACATAATTTTCACCAGGACTATTGCAGAACCCTCTCCCTTCGGGGAACACCATCCTCAGTGTTCAATGACACCTATAAACCAAAAAATTGTTGAAAACAAAACATATTGCCCATGGAGCTTTATAACATAACTCGTCGTGGTATTTATGATGACCTTCTGCTAAAACATGAAAAACATACCATTACTGGAGCTTTATCACATAGCTCATTACGTTATTTACAATAATAACCACATATACACATATGCACAATTGCTAAATCAACAAATAAAAGGATATAATTCTTGTATCCACAACAAGGGAATCCAGAGGCCCGTGATTCCACCTTCAATGTAATATCAGGTGGCTCATAATCCACTACAAAGTCAAATATGCATCAAATCTCTAGTGCTATAATCTTGTGCCACTTTTTCTCTCAGCGAATAGTTACCAACTCATTGTTCCAAGAACACTTCCCAATGTGCATTTGATTCGATATGGCAATTCTAATGACCAAAACAAATGTTGCACAGTCCCTTGAGCAATCTGGTCACCCCCTTCCATGGAATCACTCACCTTCCAAGTTCCCTAGCATCCCACATCACAGGCGATCTATCCCTTGGAAATGGTTTCTCACATCGGAAGGTCAAAAATCAAGGCATATACCTACCTCAAAATTATCGTATTGGTCATAGCACGCTCATGGAAATCAATGGACACTAGTTGGTACCAGTGTCCCACAATGCCCCTACTTCTAAAGTGTTTTACTGCCATACAACTGCATGTTCCAATTCCTTTTACTATTGTTAATAATTCTTCTAATCGGTTTCAACCACCCAACTAGGCATTTCATGTTTTCCTGTACCAAGCACATAAATTATATTAGATTCAAAATGAATTGAAATAACTTCAAATCATACCTCATTGGTGGCCCGTCAATAAGGTATACTTGCAATTCTATTGTTTCCTGTCACAACAAGTCAAACTAGCATCTTTGACCAAATCATCGTGTATAAACATATCAAATTAGGTTAGCTCAAAACAAAACCATCGTAGATCAACATCATAAATCACATGTAACCATCATAAACCAGAATCTCATATCAAATGTAGTCATCATAGACCAGAATCATAAGTCATATGCATAATAAATTTGAAATAAAATACCAATACTTATCCTACATCAATCCTTACTTTTGTCTTTATTCTTTTTGTACACACATCAAATCAGTTGCCACACCTAATAAACACCCATTGCATTTTTCCTTTATTCAATCATGTACACATACACAACGTACATCACAACATGTACATCCACACACAACATTATGCAATACATGCCCCTACACATGACATACAACACAATACTATACATAATCCTACATATGGTGTACAACACAACATAATACATGTACTACACAGAGTACAACACAATGAGTACACATGTCATGATACCACAACTATAATATGCACATACATAGTATAACATTCCTACAACACAGCGTGTATGACATGCACACAATACCACATGTACACAATACGAAATGTACAAAACACAATCGGCATAACGCATGCACAACATCACATGTACACAACACCACCTACACAACATATACACAATGCCATATGTACATCGTACAACCTATACAATGTGTGCTCAACGCCAGACATACACAATGCCACATGCACATTTACATGACACCACATGTACAAAACATCATATGCACGACATGTACATAGCACCACATGCACACAACAACACATGTACAACATGTACACAACACCACATGCTCACAGCACCACCTTTGCAATCATGTACACAACACCATATGTACATAGCACCACATGTACAACATGCATGCAACACCATATGTACATAGCATTGCATATACAACATGTACATAGAACCCTATGTACACAACGTTGCATATCTAACATGTACACAGCACCATATGCACACAAGGCCACATATGCATCATGTGCTCAGTACAATATGTTCATAGCACTGCATATATGACATGTACATAGCACCATCTATATCCAACACTGCATATGCGATGTACACACAACAACATACATACAACAGGCACAAAACATCGTATGTATAGAATACTACATAAATTACATGTACACATCACCATAGTTACAACCACTCAATACACAACCTGCGCAACATACACATAACAATAGTACTACATGTCCATGCATACACGAGCTCTTATAACTAGACACCAACTCTTATAACTAAACACTAGCTCTTATAATTGTCAAATAAATTTCCATGAATATAGCACATATCCACATAGTTTCAGAAACATTAGGGTTAAGAAGACTTCATGTATGCAAAGCACTCATTCATTTGGAATTGCGGTTTCCAAACATAACCAAAGGAATTTTCACCCAATTCCTTTCTTTTACCTTTTTGTTGTTGCAATTGAGTTTCACTATGCACTACCACATCACCTGACTACTAGTTATAGAAACCATCAACTATTACCTTTTCAAGATAATACCAAGCATGTAAAACTAACAGTCGAGTGATGTGATACATATAAATAATCATAAGTATATCGAGTCATTTGAGCCACTTTTTTCAGGCCTAGAGCCCAGGTAACTACCCGAACTAAATGACACCTTCAAAACACAAAGATAAAAATGGAATGATGACACAAATGTAATTACTTCAACGAGCCCTTGATTAGACCCCTTCTAGCGATGACAAGCATTTCGTTGAACATGTCACAAATATGTAATCTACAAGTTTAAACAATAGATCTGAGCATAGGGGTCTCATACTTACCTGAGATTCGCTAAGAAGCATTGTTCCCTTATATCATTAGTTGCATTACAATATATTAGGTCATAGATACATTGTTCATTCATCTAAAAATCAAAACATGAGGAAATCCATCATCACTGACATAATACAAACTTATAACCAGCATCATAACAATAGAAATATCAAGGATACATCATTCAGAGTCCAAATATAAACCAATACATTTACACATAAGATACCAAAGAAAGAACCTCTTATTAATGAATGAAAAAACCAACTCGGTATGGAGCTACCATGTTCCACCTGACCATAGATTAGTTGAGCCAAATATCTCTTCAACCAATTAACCCTGTGCCATATTCCAAGCATGAATGTGGGACTCAAACTAAAATAATGAACGAGGGCATCTCGAGGCTAAACTACCTCAATCTCATTAATAGAAACTAAGCTTTACCGCAATCCACATTGGATCACAAGGCCAACACAATAAATGTGTAGTAAAAGGTTTTACCATGATATCCACGAGATCACTTGGCCAAAACAAGCAATGATGCCACTGGATTTATCCACCTACACCTGAGGAATTTTTCCTATCTACTAGTCTCTCAAGCTTTATCGTAATGCACAATCTGATCCAAGGATCACTAGGCCCTAAACCAAGGCACCACCCTCTGGGATTTACCATATACCCCACCATTCACCAATAAGGATTCCAAGGCCGAATGAAGGGCAACCACCTCTAGGATTTACCATATATCCCGGGATTCACCAGTCGAGGATATTTAAGCCCTCCAAGGCACACAATACTTGGTTTTACTGTAACCCACAGTTCATTTCAGGGGTCACTAGGTTAGTGGCTTACAATAATCCACAGTCTGATCCAAGGATCACTAGTCTATGTGTTCTTTCTTTTGGAGATCCACCTCACTAAGCTTCGAATCCATCCAACAATCCAGCTCTACGAAAACATGAGAACCCCATCACACCATGGCTATCCAGAAATGGAAAGGCTAGGCTAAAAACACTATCTCACCTAGAAAAACCCATTCCATAATGGCAAAGAACCATATGCAATACCATACATGCCAAATATAGCAAGGAAAACACACATATAAATTGATATTTGCAAAAAAAATCATCGTATTTGTTTGATCCTAATCTTCCTTGCTTACTCCTTCCTTCCTCTTGCCTTCTTTGCCTTTCTTGATTCAATGTAAAACCTGAGAAAAATCTTGCCAACTAATCCTCATAAGCCTTTTTATGAATGAGGCCTCTATTTTCTTCAATTTCCACTATTTTCCTCCTCTCATGCAACCTATGACCTTTCACCTTCCTTTTCTCCTAATTTCCATTATTTGCATAAATAAATGTGCCAAAAATGCCATATCTACTTTCCAAAGCCTTTGCCGTTGCCTTTGCCAATTTCCTTTAGCCATAATAATCGAAATGAACACCCACTAGCCTCTAGGGTGTTTTGCCCAACATTCATCTTAGAATAAGTGTCCCATGAACTGTGTTATTATTTTTCCTTTATTAACTTTTATTACATGGAAATTTCACCAACATTGTTACACTTCATATATAACACTCCATGTAAGTTTGGGCACATTCGAATTATTATGAAAATACCACTTATATTTAAAATTTACAAACAAGAAAACAACAAGCTATAATCACTTACTATAGACACCCAATATTTTTTTAGTGATACACTCTTCGCGTTAATAAAACCACATACAGAGATTCATAATATCTACCAACCTCTAAAATGGGCTCAGTAAACCTAATATTCTTTCCATAATACATCTTTGCATGGTTAAAATGGCAAATTTATATACTACAAATATTGAAAATAGATAACTCAGAGAAAAAGTAATAGATAAATAGGTTATCTAGGAGAACACAACATCTCTAAAAGGAAATAATCACAAAGGCATCTCGTGAAGAGCATAGGGAGAAATCTAGCAGAAATTTTAAGATATACTATCTTAAACTACATGAAAATAGGGTCAAAATAAACACACCATGTAACATTTTATGAAACAACATAAATCATCAACAACATCAAGAAAATGCCTTCATAGATCAACATTTTCGAGTAATAAAACCCTCGACACAATATTGTCCCACCATATAAAACTATGATAATAGGAAATCTATTTCAGAATGATGTCGGTAGTGCCCCTCGAACATACCTAGAGAACAATGTGAGTAAAACCCCTCGAACATACCTAGAGTATTATCGTAGCCCCAATATAGTTGCCAGTACAAAATTCCACTACAAAGTAAAAATCCCCTCTCTAGCCTACATGATATTTATAATTCATATCCTAAATATATACAACACCATACAAATTATAGGAATAGAAAGCCTACAAAAAGATAAGAAAAATATTTTTAACAAATAAAGAAAATGCTAGCCTAGAAACTCAAGGAGCTTATAAATAAGGAAATTTATGTGATAGAGATACAAGAAAAATCTTAATTGAAATCAAATTTGATAAAAGCATGCTACAAAAAGATGACTTGTAATGCTGGCCTTAAGAAACTTCAACAAACCATAACTTCTTTCGAACAAAATCTCTCTCTGAAACTACTCTCTTAGCAATTTGATGAATATTTAGAAATTAGTAATATATTGAAGTCTTATTTCATTTTATTTTTAATTTGTTTTAAAAATGTCAAAGCTAGGCAAAGATAATTAATCCAAACTTTGTAACCAATCTTAAAATAATTTAATAATAATTTGATGCATGTATGATTAATATTTAGGCATTGTATAATATATTAAAGTTTTATTTCATTTCATTTTTAATTTATTTTAAAAAATCCCAATGCAATCATGGGAGAGAGAAATAATTATTCATAATTATTATTATACTATACTAACTTAAGAGTGGGAGACTCGAAGCTTTAAATAATAATTTGATGAATGCATGGTCAATATTTAGACATCGTGCAATATATTAAAGTTTCATTTCATTTTATTTTTAAAATGTCAAATGAAACTATGGGAGAGACTAATAATTATTATACCATATTAACTTAAGAGTGGGAGGCTAGGAGCCATTACAAATTATTTATATATTTTAATAATATAGATAATGCATTGTATCAAAGTTCAATGTGGATAGTGGAGATTTGAACATGGGTGGATAGGATAAGAATCATTTGGTAAAATCACACTAAATAACTTTGATTGAGTTTTTAACAATACTCTTTAAGGCATCAAAGCTCAGCTTATTACAGGGAGGGATTTCAACACCAGTAAATACTATAAAAATCTTCACCCAGGATTTGAACACCAGTGAATAGGATAAGAATCTTTACCCTCAACTATTCAAGATAACTTCAATTAACTTGTTAAATTATTTAAATAAGATATTATTATAAATTTTAAATGTTCTATAATTATGTTTAATGATTAAATTAAAGTATTTTTTAAAATTAAGTATAAGTAATGTTATTGCTAATTTTGAGCTGGAGTATGTCTTAAAGCTTGGCTAACAGGTTAAGTGAAAGTCTGCCCTCTTATTAGAGGTTGCTTTGTTTTTTTGAATAACAGTGATGAGTCAACTTGCATTGGTAGTTAGCAGCTAGAGATGGTGAAACCCTACCCTCTTATGCACCATCAGCAAGTTATTCTAAGTTGCCTAGTCTTCTTTGAATAATATTAATTAATCAACTTACATTCACATTTAAAAACAACTAAATTATAATAAATTTTCCCACTGCTAATTTTTTAATTTTAATTTGTTTTTTTTTATTTTACATTTAACATTTAACTTTTAAATATTTAAATCATTACCTATATAAAATTTCTTTACTTCATTCTTTACTTCATTCTAAATCAAAGTACCATATTCCCGCTATGTCGAAAGTTAAGTCTTTAACTATGTAGAATTGCTTTACATCATTGTAAATGAAAGTATCATATTCCCGTTATGTCAAAAGTTATTTCACCATCCCACTTAAAATTTAGTTCGCTATCCCACACAAATGGGAATGAAAGTATATCTCTTCCCTTTTTAAAATTTATTTTTCATATAATACAAATGGAAATGAAAGTAACATATTTTTATTTTTATTTTATTTCACTACCACAGGGACAGAGAAGAAAACATCGGGAATGTTCGTAAGAACATGATATAAACTTACACGACCAAAAGTCCTGCGGTAACCCATGGGTAGATTTCTTTCTTAAATCAACCGACCATGAGGTGAAAGCAAACATTTAATACATAGGAGGAAACATTTATTACATAGGAGGGGACATGCTGTCATTTCCTATAATTTCTTTAATTTAACTTTTTAACTTGAAATGAAACGAATAAAAAAAAAATGGTTCGCCCTAATATTCCTTTCGTAAAATAAAGTGAATTTCTTTCTCTGCCTAAATATTATTAGGTAATTTCTTGGAAATTTCAAGATTCCATGGAACTCAATAGCAGGAAATTTCTTTCATGTTTCCTGGAAAGAAATCCGTTGGCTTAGACCTTGAGTGATGGTACTCTTCTGTGTGCCTTAAAAGGTGTTTGGGCATCGACCCAAATCTCCCACATGTACGTGTAGTGAAGCCTTCATCATCTCCCATATTCTCAATCAATCAATCATGGGCGCTGTGAGTGAGTTTGCGCAGTTGGCGTGGTTTGCATTAGGAACGCTGGTATTCATTATCCTTCTCGCAGTGGACATTGTGAGAGCATTCAAGAAGGGAGCTTTCTGGTTGCCGGGATTTGTTCTCGTTCTCAGTGTTCTCACGATTCAGATTGTGACCTTCATCGAAGAGCAGAGTGATGAGGCTTTACTGAGTCAGAGCACGGACTCTTCCAGAACGTTACAAGATGATCAGGTTGGTAAGAAAAACTTATTCATGATACATACTAGTAGAATAATGATATGTGTGCTTGTTGCTCTTTTCCTTCCAGGAATGGTCCGCGACCGCTCTGAAGAGAAATGAGACAAGATTACAGCGGTTGGATTGAGTGTCATACTCGACATTTTGTCCGAGTTGCTAACCATATATCGCCGTTCTGCTCGTAATTCTACCTCTTATTCTCTCCATGGCATTTCGTGGGATTTGTTCTTGGGATCTGATGTGTTAATATCGATATCGCTCTTATGGCTTATTCTCCTCCTCATCTGTGCAACTGGGGCCAGCAAAAGCATCCGGACTATTGCCACTCAAAGCATTCCCTTCATTCTTGCAAATCCTGATCTTGCGCAAAAGGAATATTGGAGAGCAATTGGAGATCAGGTGCTGAAATCGTGGATAGTGGCGCGTATATGTTCGCCTGAATATATCATAACCAAATCAATGTTGATCTCATCAACCTCTCTAGCGGTCTCAGTTTGCATTATAAGTTCAGTAGCTGGATGGGTTGTGCAACTTCCACATCCAATCATAGCCATTTCTGCTCGTGCCGAATCCTCGCTACTATTCATAATAGCTCTCTTGGAGCTTGTATTCATCCTTATAGGATGGTTAGTCATAGTTTGGAAACTCTGTACGTTATTATCGAAGATTCAAGGAGAAGAAGCTCAAGAATATATGTACGACAGGCTGGTGTAAGGAATATTTTCTGGAGGATTTCTGGAAAAGGCACATTCTAGAAGAACTGGAAGACGAAGAAGGAAAAAACCATTTTTGGTCAAAGCACATAGAAGCCGAAGCGGTAGAAGCTCAGGGAAATTGTTTGCAAACCATTCCCGTAATGAAATGGACCAACAGTTTAAGCGTTAGATGTCTCCTGTGGCTGCGATTTATTGTCGTCTTCCTCAGCAACGTATGTCGGTTCCTCTTAGAGGTTGCGATCTTTAATCGCGTTTTCGTCAAAATAGTGTCACTAGTTTGTCCAGATAACAATGCAGAAGCAAAAAAGTACGAACCAATTTTTGACAACGTGTACGTTGTTGGGGAGACTCCTCACACCGTGTGTGTAATGAATCTAAAGTCCATCAAACGTGCAGAGCGAATTTTGAATGAGGCTTTCGTCGATGACCAACTGATTAAGTTTCTGAATGAGAAGATGTCGCCGCCACTAGACAGAGCTCAGAAGTTGCCACCGCTACGCCTGGGTAAAGTACGGTGTTTGGATCCTCAAACAGCAGATCATCCAGTCAGCCAAGATGATGAAATGTGGGAAAGATACTTTCCGTACATGAGAGAAGGATCATGGTCATGGAAGCTAACAGCGGTGTCATTGATCAAAATAGTTCTCTCCATTTCACCTGCATCTGGGAAAGAAGCTTTAGAAGCATACAAGCAGGCATGGACACTGATGGATTTGGTTTACGAGTGGCATCCGGACTCAGATAGTTTGCTGAGGAAGGCAGCAGATAAAGAAATATTATTCAACACAACAGAAAAGATCAGCGATCGCGCCGGCAGAAGCATGGATATTCCAGATGCAAAGACGATCATCACAGAACTTGCAAAAAGCATATGGAAAGTAGTCGAAGAGGAATGCGGAAGGATAGAGAAGAAGGAATCCAGATCCAGTCCGGTGGACTGGGAAAAGTTAGCAGCGGCGATCGCATTCTATAATTTATGCACCACTATTCTTGGCAGGGGCGCAGGTGATTCTACAGCAGTGACGCTGGAATTAGAAAGGTCATTGGCAGATCTTATTGCTGGTTGCATAAACAATGTGGGTAAGGCATTGGTGGACAAATGTAGGAAATGTGCACAAAATTTGGAGGAAGAGCAATTGGTGAAAGCAATTCACACTGCCGCTAAATACAGTGGAGTTGTGAAAGCGTTGGGATCGAATCCCAACATCAACCCATTGACACAAGTGTCAACGGTATAATATTGCGTTTTAAATATTCGTTTAATGGCCTTTGTGGCACTTTTTATATCTGGGTTCATTTACATATCTAGATGTCACATGCACACTAAGAGATCTTTTTACTAAAACGATCTCTTGACATTATTTCTGTGTGCCATTTTTACTGCAAGATATATGGAGCACGCGATGCTTAAACTTGGTCTAAAAAGGCTGCTCCACAGGCTTTGGGCACCTGGCACATAAAAGGAACACAGGGATGGTCAGGAGCACTTCTTCCGCAGGCCTTTTATTAAGGCTACTACTGCTGCTCGGTAGTTTTTTATATTGTCTATGCTGATATAATTTTTTATTATGCACTGTACTGTCCATTTTTTATAAAACTCATCTATGTCTGGGTGTTGTTCATGAAGCCATGTGATGTATGTTTCATGGTTTTCTATATTTCGCTGTGATACATATTTGAAGATAGTAATATTTATGTTCAGGAGTTACTATAGCCGGTTTGGCTGTGATTTGTATTTTGTTTATATGGACCTCTGTAAAAGCATACCGGGATATGAAGGCATACCGGGATATGATCAAAGCCTTCATGGGATGATGCTTTTTGACGAGTGCCATTGTCACATTGAGAATGTAATTTTCAGAGTGTTCTTTAATGCGATTTTTTTGGAAGTTTTGGGGTGAGTATTTTTGGTTTAATTTCTTTAAAATCCAGTAGGAATTTATTGAAATCACAAGTTTGAGGTGTAATCTCTGCACAATCCAAGTGCTTTAGGTTTTTTCACCTCAAATTTTTCTATCTGATGCAGGTACTGAAAATCCAAAAAGTAGACAACTCTCTAATTTTCATCCTTCAGAAAATTCTGATTTTCATTGGGTGAAAAAGAGTTACAGATTTATTTCCCTTTAAGAAAAAAAATAAAAGGTGTTTTTCATAAATTGAAGATATATAATTTTGTTAATTGTTATATGAAATGTTTAAAATATTTTGACTTTGTTTAAACATAATTAAATCAAAGTAAAAATATTAAATTCAAGTTAGTATTAAAATTTAGAATCGGGTCAATTTAGATTCAAGTGATGGGTAAATTGAAGTATTTGGTTATTTGTAATTCAACATTATTTACTTTGTTTAACCAAAGTAACAGGTGGTTAGCCTATTACCAAAATGCATCTTTAAATGTTTTCTAAAATGTAATTATATGATTTAGAAAAATAATGTTCAATACTTTTTTTGGTATAAGATTGAAGAGCATGTTCAAAATATAATGAAAGCTCCTTGGTCCCCAATGATGGATGAAGTTACCATATGGAATATTGGACCAATCACAAATATTACACAATTTTATTTTGGAAATTTTGAACAACAATATGAATTGTGGCAATCACTTATAGTATAATTAAAGTTTATTATAAAATTGAAAATATATGGAAATTTATTTCCTATAAGATGAGGGCTTTAAAGGTTAATTGGAATATTTTCTAGACTATGACCATGCCATCTTGCTCTTATACATAATGTTTATAACATTTTTTTATTTAGAAAAAGTTATAAGATATCTTTTATTTTATTTTAACCATATAATTTCCAATAGTGTAAGAAAATTTATAAATATATATTAATATAATTTATATATTAAAAAATTATAACTGACTAATATAAAATATTGTTTATTATAATAAATCAACTAAAATAATGTTAATTCAACTTAATACTAATAGAAATATATAAAAATTAAATATTATTATATTAATAAATATTTTTATTAAATCTTAAAAAATGTAAATTAAATAACAAATTTATATATTTATTTATTTATTAAATGAAAAATAATATTAAAATAAAATAATAAATAATCATTTACAAAAGACTGGAAAACTATATTTTGAAAATAAATATATTTTATAAACCAAGGTTAATAAGATAACATTGATCCATACCCAGTGGCTCATTAGATTTATAAGCATTCATATATTTTTGCTTCTTTGAAAAAATACACAGCTTGGTGGAGCATACATTCCGAGAATTGGATTCTCTCTTCTATGTCATTGTTTTTTAATAATATGATATTCGCAAGTGTTCGTGCAATTATCAAGGAGTGAAAAGTTGATATGATATGATTTGATTAGCATTAAAATTTAAGTATTACCATCATATTACGAATAATAAATGACCAAAATAATAAATGATCATCCTATTACGGAATATGGAATACCTGCTGTAAAAGGCATATATTTTGAAATCAATAACGTAACTATTTCAGGATATGCTTTTAAGTCAATAACATAATAAATGACCAAAATAATAAATGATCATCCTATTACCGAATATGTAATACCTGCTGTAAAAGGCATATATTTTGAAATCAATAGCGTAACTATTTCAGGATATGCTTTCAAGTCAATAACATAATGTGCACGTGAGAACTCCCTGATACAATATGTTTTTTCTTTTCAGAGACCTCTAAGTTAATTATTTTCTTTATGTATATAATTGTTTCCATTTAAATTGAATATCTTTGTATATACAATTGTTTCTGAGAAGATTAAAGAAATTGTAAAGATAAAATGAACATTTTTAGATTTTTTTTCATCAGTTGGGTCAATACAATACAATTTAGAGGACAATTTTAAAGAGTTAGAAAAAATACTGATTTAAAGGAGATTGAAGCTATTTTTGCCTTTCAAAATGATGATAACAAATCTCACTGGCTTGCCCATGTGGAACAGCAAGGATTGGTTGGACTGAACAATGTTTTTTCAATCAACTCCATAGAGGGAACACCTTTAATGTAAAAAAACATGTTTATAAAAATAAAGAATAATTCTATGAACTCATAAAGAAATAAAATTAAAGTGTTTAATTATTGAGCCAAGAGGTTGATTCTATGAGGGTGATGTCTAAGTATATTTGTACTGAACATGGAGTTGTCATATGTCCTTCTTAAAACAAAAATAAAATATTTTCTAAATAGATAAACAATGTCTTCTATATATATATAATATGCATGTTTCGTTAGCTTTCCATATGATGTAATATACTTTCATGTAAAGTAATTAGAAGTTAAAAAAAAATGTAAAAGGAAAATATTTTAATGTTGCATATAGTAAAAATATTCAATGTGGGTGATGGACAAAATATTTTAATGTATACATAAAAATATATTAATAACAAAAGACTCATTTAATCTCAGATGCACATGTTATGTAAAATATTTTACTGTCAACTATGTATATAGTATATATTGTTTGGAAAAAAAATTATGTATATATTGTATAAAGTTGTGGTTAAAATGTTTGAAGTAGTGTTAGTGTTTTAGAGATTGGTCCTTCTTTAGGTATGATTTTGTTTTTCCCTAAATCCAACAAAGATTTTTTGGGGCTTTCAAGTTTAACTTATGTATTCTATATAGCATTCAAAAATATAACTTAAAGAATGAAAAACTACACATTATATTTGCTCTCAAAAAAATTTACATCTGAAGAAATTTGACCCCTTCATGCTAATGTTAAATTCATGATTAAAATGGATCTATATTGGTAATTAGACAAGTCCTCCAATCATAATATGATTTCCTTATTATTCTCTTCATTTGAATCCTAATTCAAATATGGACCAAGTTGTATAAATCTATCTTATTGGTATATGGAATGAGAATTGACCTTTAAGATGGAGAAAATTTTCATGTTTTTATCGCTTTAGCACCATTTTACAAATTTGAAGTAATGTCAATTTACCGGCTCAATGTTTTGTTTCCTCCTAAAAACCCAATAGACTTTCCAAATTAGTCTTTTCCAGTTAAGACAAAAGTATCCAACAATGCACGCGAGGCAAACCCCGCTTTGGTATTTCAAATCCATTGGCCATGGGTTGTGCGGGTATCAATATTGGTTGTGCGGGTATCAATATTGGTGCTTCCTAGTAACCATCATGCCCTATCCTGACACCTTAGACCAGCCATAGAGTTTCTTAGAAAACTCATATATTTATTTTTGACAGAGCATCAACATAAAACCATTGAGTGTTGATTTCAATACACCTCATGACTCCCACCGGTCCTTCAATTCTCCCGTATCTCCTCGCCTGACTAGCACCACATGTTTATCATATAATCTCTAGAGCCTACAAATACTAGCCTGCCTTCATGTCTCTGCACCCGCCCTCTTCAATCACTTCTCAACCGTAAAAATTCTAACAACTTGTCATATCCCTTGTAGAGAACAACTCCATTTAATTCAGTTGGGAACTTATTTAATAAATTATCTCAGAACAAGGATGATTAATGGTCGACACCATTGGATTATTTACATTGTTTCCTTATTCTCCTTTCTTCCACATTAACAAAATAAATTTGGAACATTCTTCATTCTTCCACTTCACCGCACTGAGAGAAGAGGAGGCTGAGTTGTGTAACCAACTCTGAGATTTGGGGTTTTACATTTCGAACCCCTAGAGTTCTCTGAAAAAGTCATAACTTCCAGCAACCATGTTTAGAATACCTGTTATGTTATTCCCATATGGATGCCAAACTGGAACTCCAGGTGTAGTACTTGTAGTAGGACATAAGAACTATCACATGGAGAGGCCCAGACAGACCGTCGCTCTAGTTGTCTGGGAAAATGACCACCCTGTACCTGAGACTGCCTAATACATTGAGCTCGTGGTTTCCTTTATTGATTTTCTTGGGGATCTGTCAATTCTTGGACAAATTATGTGTTCCTGATCTTCGACATATTGGAACCTTGATATCTGAAATTACAGTACAACACGTCATGGTGCCGGAGTAGTCGGGTGATAGGAGAAAGGGAAAACACAGAGGAGAGGAGCTGGCTGTTCTAGTCTCGGTTATTACTAATTAGTACTACAGGGGTGATAGTGTAGCAGTTCTGAAGAGCTTCGCCAGTGATAAAATTTGAAGGGCAGGTCTTAATTTCATTTAGAAGATCACACATCTAGGTCACAGTTCTATAATAAAAAGCATAAAAAAAAAAGCAATTCAATTGACAATAGTAAATTATTTTCAAATTTCTTTTTATTTTTTCACAAACAAAAAGATACTATGTCAAAGATTGCATTATAAATGAATTACTCTTGTGACCACACAAGATCATATTGCACAGGCCTTGAACTGAGCCACAATTGAACCAACTATAGGGACAAAATCATAGTTGGGAAACTGCATATGAGTACAAAAAATAAACATATATACATAATTACATCTTAATGAAATTGAAATAAAAATAAAAATACGAAGAAACAAAAATACTTATAT
>APFE030723067.1:21049-49946 GCA_000404065.3 Pinus taeda
TGTCCCGTGGTATTTGGCCAGAACGTCGAGAATGAAACACAGACATTTAATGTTTGAATCTAGGCTAGTCTACCAATAATGATATTAAACATTGCATTAAACGGTATTTGGCCCATAGGCTTCATAAAAATGTTCAATATAATGTTTAATAATGTTTTTTTTCAATTAATTGTTTGGCCTATGGTATTTTGGCCCATGGTATTTGCATTAAACATTATTAATTAATTATTTGGCCAATGGTCTAGAAATAATTATATTAAATGATGAACTTTTATGCTCAACTCAACTATATTTTTGTTTTTTTTTTTTACTTTTTTCCTACTATTTAGATTGCATTAAATTATCTTTATGCAATGTTTGATAAAATAATAACTATTAATTATATTTATTCATTTAAAAATGGAATTGATTGATCACTTTTAAAATTCGTCCATTTTGAATAAACAAATTTGCAGGCCTTGGGGCAAATTGGAGTGAAGTAAAAATTCATCCATTTTGAACAAACAAATTTGTAGGCCTCAGGGAAAAATGTTTATTGTGAGCCGAAATTTATTATGAAAAAAGATAAAATATAAAGACAACCCAACCAAAATTCATTATCAAAAAGATAAAATATAAAGACAACCCTTTCGATTGAACAGAACATGCCAAAAAAAATTGTCGTGTTCATGCTTTTTGAATAAAAATTAAAAAAATTCATGGAGGAAGAAATCAAACCTAGAAATTCTTCTCACACGAAATCGCAGTTCTTTCTCACACCGAAATCGTTTCCCACTTCGCACAGAATATTTTCACAGTGTGCTTCCTAATAAATAGAATTGGACATTTGTTTTTGTGTTATTTATATACTTAGGGAGAGCCGTGTTTTTTTATTAAGTTTATTATGTTTACTTTTACATGTTTATGTTTTGAAGTGAGATCTTTTATTTACATTTACATTTACATGTTTATGATTTTATACATGAGATCTATCCATTTCATTAGATTAAATTTTCAAACAAATAATTTTTCAAAGAACATTAAGTTTATGTTTACGTTTAGTCCACATGGGGTAGCTCAAGTGGCAGTGGCCATGGAAATGAAGTATCACCGAACCGGAAGTCTTGGGTTCAAATCTTGGGCTACCCTTCCCCGTAGCGGGGTGTGTAATGGACATGAAAATCGAAGAGTCCTACCAAAGATTACAAAAAAAAAGTTTATGTTTACGTTTACATTTACATTAACATGTTCAACTTTGGCGCAATTATAGAAATTGTACAGTGTTGTTTATGGATGCCAGCTATGGCATATAAAAAGACTACCAAATCCTGAGCTAACCAATGTTAGTTGAAAGTGTAATGGTTTCCGTGAAGAGAAGGCTACACCTATAAACATGGGGGGAGGTGCAACTAGGTCTCAACTTCCACTGACTTCAGAGTTCTAAGTTTGATTAGAAATTCAGTTTATATTGATATACAACATTACATCCCATGTCAACACCATGGTTTGATATATTTGAGTAGGCAAATGGTAGCCTCAATTAGTTTGTGTTCGTTCCCAGTTAGAATATCCTAGTTTTTGTATCTTAATGGAATGTTTATATTTGGCACTAATGACATCAATATTTCTTTATTTTAGAAGTTTTGGATCTAACGAGCCACATGTAAGTTGTGCTCTATGTTGTCTGCAAGAAATTTGAATATAACACAGGGAGATGATAACAAGGGTTGGCATTGGATTTCTCAAGATGAATCCAAGTAATACACTCTATTCACTCGCTTTTTATTAAGACAACAATATGTATGTAAAGAAAAACTAATAATACAATTTTGAGTTTTGACTACAGTTTGAAGGAGATAGCTGAATTAACTGCAGTATGTCAACTAGAAGTGAAAGGTCAATTTGACTGCAAGCTTTTGTCTCCTGGTGTGGCATATAGCGTTTCATTTAGGATCAAAGTCCATAAGTCTGGAAAGTGTTGGAATTTTGGTCGTAGTATTATTATTCACTTTCCTCAAGCATATCGTAAGCCAGTACATAAGTCTGGAAAGGGTCATAATTTTTCTTGTCGTATTATTATTCACTTGAATCGTAATCCAGTCAAATTATACTTACAACTCGATATTTGAGTGATATGGATAAACCGACTAGATCTGAAGGGTACCGGATGGCTCCCTTTAGACATGCATAGCAGATTTGTTGTGGGAATTTTAAAGGTGGACTTCTTTTAGAAGGGGCTATGATCCTACCCACTTCTTCGGTCAGGGTATGAGCAGAATGATGTAATTTGGTTCTATTTCATCTTTGAATAATTTTAGAGGTTTGTAATATGTATGGCAGTCTTTTTATGTTCAAAGAGAAACTCATCATCAATATTTTGGGTAATTTGGAAGATAGAATATTTTGATTTCTAATTCCATTATTTTCAACTCTAATTCAATTTACAGAAGTACTCTTAAGATGTTTCTCTCATTTCATTATGTTGTACAACTATACTAGTTCTTTAGTACATTCAATGTACAGAAATGGCTATAACAGCTCCTCCATGGAATCTCCCATTTCATTGTGCGTTAAATTCTATGCATTTCTGTAATACATTCAATGTATAGAAATGGCCATGTGAAAGTTTCTTTCATCATTAACAGTTAGCTCGAGGAGGACTCACCATTAAGAGTTGCTCGAACATGACTTTTTTATGTGATGCTAAAGCTTTAATAACAATCTTGTTAGCCTTGCAATATTTTAGTTCATGTTCTTATTTATTATCTACATCTATTACCTCTTATGGAATTGGAAAAGATGATGGCGAGGACGAGAAAAGGATCTGAAAATTGAGTTCGGAACCATCTCTGAAATTCACTGAGGTATGTGCTCATTATCTAGATCGTATAAGAAGATGTGCATTCTAAATTCGTTTCCTACCACCTAAAGAGAATAGGGAGTATTTTTAAGAACATTCTGGTGGTGAAGGGGAGTTGGTTGCTCATTATCCAGATTGTTTAAGAAGATGGGAATTCTAAATTCTTTTCCTACCACCTAGAATTTTGACTAGACTTATCCTTTTGAGATTCTGGTGGCAACTTTATAGAGGGTGAGAAGAAAATCAGGGAGTAATTTTTAAGAACATTTCTAGAGGATTTTACTTTGGAAGGCTTTGTCCCTCTATGTTACGCCTTTATTGAGCTTGTTAAACAAGTTTCTCCCAAGACGGGTTAAATTTACAAGAGGATTTATCTTTCTAGGAAGCTAATTCCCCTAGTTGGAGGAATGAAAAGTAGCTATGAAAGAGTTGAAAATTTAAAAAATTTATGGTCTCAAAGATTTCTTGGTAAATGTTTGTCAAAGTGTACCTTGTGCTTAATCCCAGGAGCTTATTAATGTAGGGCTTATCAAATCTTAAATATGTTAATATGGATTTGCAAATTACTATTCCTTGGATAATCTAAAAGGAAAAAGATAAATTTATTAAGGGCAAGTTTGAGTATGATTGCTTGGGATTTGATGCCTTCTATTATAAATCAATCAGGAAACACTCTTTTTCTCATGGGCCTTGGACAATTTTTCGTGTGAATAGTGGACTTGTTTCTAAATGGAATTAAGGGCATACTTATCCTTGATACTACTATAATCTTATCATTTTTCTTTGGGGATTGACCAAAATATACTTCTTTTAAAGATTGATTTTGACAAACATTGTGACAAGTTTGAATGGAACTACACTTTTATTATGTTGTATTGGTTAGGGTTTGATGTCTTTTATCACAAATCAATGGAGATACTCTTTTTTGGGGCCTCGATGACTATTATTGTGTATACTTTCAATCTTATTCTTTTATGATGATATATTTGGCAAAGCTTCCCTCTGGCTTTTTATCTTTAATGTGATCATAGTTGATTCTCTAAGTTATCTTTAATGTGATTGTAGTTGATACTCTAAGTTACTTGTTGGAGGCAATGAGAATGCAAGGGTACGTAAAGGAATTGTCTAACTTGGCAAAAAATGACTACCCACTACCTAATGTTCATTTTGTGGATGATTCTTTGTTATTGCCTCAATTAACCAACACTATTTGGTGGGCACTATTATATACCGTAAATATATATCTTTCTTATTAGCTAATATGACCCTTGTATGTGGTTGATCATAAATAGAAGCATATAAAACCATGGGTGATCATGTGTCATTTGGGCATTCCATTTGGTATGCAAACTCTTTGTTGTTAATCATTGTTGATTAGTGGAGGTGCATAATGATCAAGCTTGAAAAACAACTCAAGCATACAAGACACTCAATCTTTTTCTTGGTGGGAAGCTTATGATTATTGATAGAGTTCCAAGAAATAGGTGGATTTATTACTTTTATTGTACGTTCCCTTCTCAAATAGCATAAAAACACAAGAATGTGCTCAATAATTGTGTTTAGGGCGAAAACCATGGGATGAAAACGATTACTTAGGTTGCACTTTATCTAGGGGTAGGCATCACAACATAAGATCTTAAGGTGTTTCTTTTACTATTAAATGGTCGTGAAGGGTGATGCTCCATTGATACATCTATAATTTTCATGTTCAACACACATATATTTTAAATTCCCCTTTCAACTATGTGACATATCGATAATGGTAAGGCCTTCACACTTTTTGGGGCATCTCCACTTGCAAGTTGCATGGAAAATAGTATTAACCTTCTCAAATGGAAAGTTTAGGGACAATGTGATGGATGGTATATGGTGTCAAAGACTTATTTGGATGTTTACATATCCAACATGCTAGTGTTGTTTCTCGATTATTTATAAATTGTTGAGACTATGCCTCTAGACAATATTTAAAAACAATGTAAGCAGAAGAATTATTATGGTGTTTTCACTTATAACTATTGATTTGGTGTAGCATCAGATGTGCTCTAGCCACGAAATTTTGTGGAGAGGCTAAGGCACATGAGATCTCCAATAACCAGAAAGGGTTTGGGCAGATTCTAAATAGTTTGGGAGATATTAAAATAATTAATATTTTTAATGGAGTCCCTAAGTCTAAACCTAGGGAAATTAAAATATTAATGTGAATTAATATAAAACTATGTTAGAATGGTCCAAAAGTCATGGATCAATCCAGATCTAATCTTATCCATTGATTAGGGACTTAATCTTAGCCATTGAATTGTCAACGAGAAAAGTATAAGAGGAGGATTGAGGGTCACTTGGAGAACACACCAAGAGATCAAAATTTCGACTTTCTGGGGCTGGGTTTGCTGAGAATATTGAGAGAGTGATCTGGAGTTAGAGCTAAGGGGCAGTGAATACAGAAGCAGAGAGGCAGAGATAGTGTCGAGAGGATCAGTGGAATAGCCCACAAAGCTGACGCAAAGGGAAGAAGCCGAAACTGTTGGGAACAACCAGAATTGTCGGGAAAGCTGACACAGAGGGTAGAAGTTGGAATTGTCATTAACAACTAGAATCTCCAGGAAATCTGACGCAGAGGGCAGAAGCTGGGACTATCAGGAACAGTTGGAACTGTAGGGAAATTTCCAGAACTGTTGGAAAGTTGGCATAGAGGGAAGGAGAGGCTGATGCTGTGGTTTTTTGTGGGGTAGATTGGAGCTGAGGAGCTACCGAAGTGTTTATCTAGGTTTCGGCTAAAGCATTTGTCTCCGAAGGAGAGGTACTACTGCCGAGATTTTCCTCTGTTGGAAGAGCGGGATTTGGCACCCAGATTGTATTTTGAAACTGCTTAATAAATCAAACCCTCAGATAGCTGCACTGGTTTTCCTGCATTAGGTTTTTCCAGGGACATTAGTCCAAAAATAATGGTTTCATTTTTGTGCTTCTTTTTGTTTCCTTCAGTTGATGATCTATAATGTGTTGAGCATGTACTTGTGTTTATTTTTAGTATTTACATGGTAAATAACTTGTTAATTAATCAGAACAAGTAGGAAGGAATAAATCAGAAAGTACATGGAGGGTTTCTAACTATTAGACTTAGAAACTTCAACATGGTATTAGAGGGTGGTTGTAGATTACAGGAGAACTAAGGACACCAGCCAAGCAGAGTAGCAGCAGTAGAAAATAGTTGTCCCGAGTGGCAAAAGTTGTTCCTAGCAGCAAAATAGTAAGGAAGGGGTGACGCGGTGCCTGCATCATTAAGTTCGGGCCAAGAAGAGGCTACGAAGAGGCTAAGGGAGGCAAAGATAGGGTCATGCAGAGGCCAGGAGGGCTAACACAATTCGCTTAGGGAGCTAGTTTGTCGGTGTTGGGATTACGCAGAGCCTAAGAGCTCTCACCTTCAGGTTGTTGGGGTTTAGGAGGCTATGGATAAGTTGCAAAGTGGAGTTGGTGGGGTACTGTTGTCAGAACAGTTCCTAATAGGGCAAGGCTAAGGAGGAGGGAGTTTTTACCGAGGGTTTCTCGCTGACAAAGCCAGATCAGTGGTGTGATTGTATAGATGATTAGAGTAGGGGGTATTTCGACATTGAAAGAAGGATTTCCAAGAGGGAAATCGAGGCTCGGAGGGAGTCACATCGAGAAATTCCAAGAGAGAAGTAGAAGAGAAGCGGAATGGCACTACACTAATTAAGAGACGAGGAGAGACTGGATGAAGCCTCAAACTTCATAGTCTAGAAGGTGAGAATATTATCTGTGCTTGACAAAAATTGTGTCAAGCACTTCGCCTTGAAGATGATAGCGGTCTCAATTGACCCAGCTAACAATGACAGGTATGAGGAAGCAACGACGAGGGCCAAGAGTATCATTCTTGACGGGGTCAAGGATCATATAGTACCACATATTGCCGAGAAGAATATGGCACGAGAGATGTAGGAGGCCCTGACCAAGTTGTATCAGCATACTTCCATGTAGAGGAAGATTCTCCTCGAAAATCTACTACATTCATACCAGATGCAGAAGGGATAACAGATCGACACCTTCCTTGGTCGATTGGAGGAGATCTAAGGTCAGTTGACTTACATAGGAGCCACACCAGATCCAGAGTTGATGGTGAGAAAAGCCCTGAATGCAGTCTCTGAAGAATGGGAGGTGTTTTTCTAGAGCATACTGGGCAGGGTGACCCTTCTAGATTGGGAGGAAATGTGGGCCGCTCTTCGCCAAGAAGAGATCAGAAGGGTGACCAAGACGAGAAGCAGCAGCAAGGGGATCAGAATCAGGAAGGAGGAGGAGGTGGAGGTTTACCTAGCATCTGAGGGTAAGCAAGAAAAGAGAAAGAAGAAGGACCTCTCCAAGGTCAAATGCTTCCACTATGGGGAGCCGGGTCATTATGCGACCTAGAGTCCGAGGAAGAAGAGCAAGGGAGAGGCTTCCGAGACCAAGTCAGTGCCAACAAGGGCAAAGAAGGAAGTGGATTGATTTGGATTTAAAAAGGAATGCAACAAATTACAGAGATAACCATAAACACAGAGATGCAGTGGAAATAATACTTCATTTCATTAATGTAAAATACTGAAATATGCTTACAAGCAACAATGGAAATAAACTAGCTAGGGTGATGGTAGCTTATCTCTATGAAGAGATGTGGTGGCTACATGCCTATGAACTGTGTTACAATGAGGTTCGAAGGCCTATTTATTATTGAGAAACAATGAAAAACCCTAAACATCCAAAAACCTATCCCTAGAAGATGAAACGCCAAACTGTAGGCCCCATTTGGGTAAATTGGTACATCAACTTCCTGGGGTTGTAAATTGGTATATGACCTCCTTTTGACGTGCACAATATCTCGTTAGAAAGATCTATCTGACAACTACAACTTTGGGAGGAGAAACATAGGTCCATGGACCCATGTTGCTCCCAGGTTTCCCAAAAAACATCGTTTAGGGCCTCAAAACGGCTCCGGAAGTTCAGGGCCTGAAAGACTGCTAAAAATAGTAAACTGTGCTACAATTAAGGAACTAAAAAGCTAAAAGAAACAATCGTGGGGGTCCAAGTGGACTTGGCAGGTGGCCACCACTATCCACCTAGATCATTCCTCCCCCCTTAGGAAGCAATGGTCCCCATTACGTTGAGTTCCTCCATGAGATGAGGAAACTTCTGCTGAACTTGGTCCCTGGTGAGCCAATTGTTGGTGAAGGAGTTGGCCTACTTTGACAACTTGATACAGTTTGATATTTTGTTGGTGAGTGTGCTTGATCTGTTTTTCCATGATCTGATCAGTTGCAGCTTGTTCCATGCAATCTGGATTTAACTCTGTGGGTGTGATTTGTTCTGCAATGTCGGATGTGTCCAATAATGGTGGAAAGTATGGCCAAAGGCGGTCCACATTGAACACTAGATGCAGGCAAAGGAATGGGGGAATGCTGAGCTCAAATGTATTCTCTCCCACAGCCTTGGTAATGGTGTAAGGACCATATTGGAGTGGTATGAGTTTCCTATAGGCTCTGGTAAGGTGTTCCTTTTGCAAATGTATCCAGACTTTGTCACCCACCTGAAACTTGTGTGGCACTCGATGTTGATCATGTCGCTGCTTGTACTTGGCATTTGATTTCTTCAGAATGTCATGGACTTGCTAGTGAATATGTTGGATGTGCTCAATGAAGCTAGTTTTCTTATTTGTTTCGGTCTAGACATGAGCCGAATCTGGGTGAGTAGCTGCAAATGGCATGGCCACATCAATGGGACATAGTGGATGGAATCCCAAGCCCACCTAAAAAGGGTTGTGTCTAGTCGAGCTGTGAAGAGTCCGGTTGTAGCTATGCTGAACATAGGGGAGGATCTTGTCCCATGTGCGTGGATGCTTTGAGTTGTACATGCATAGTATGTGTACAATCATCTCGTTGACAACCTCTATCTGGCCATTAGTTTGAGGATGGAAGGCTATGGACTTAGTGAGTTTGGTGTCCAACATCGACCAGAGACTGGACCAAAATGTACTAAGGAACTTGTTGTCCCGATCTGAGATGATAGACTGTGGGATCCCAAAGTGTACCCATACTCATTCAAAGAAGAGTTTAGTAGTGGCTTCTACTGTGATATTCTTCTTGTAGGCCGCCATAATGGCCATCTTCAAGAACCTGTCGACGACCACAAAAATGAAATCACTTCCATGCTTACTGGAAAGAAGGCCTGACATGTAATCCATGGAGATGGATTCCCAAGGTCAACTAGGGGTAGGCAACGGGGTATAGAGGCCTTGCTTCTTGATGATAAATTTGGCAATGACGCAGGAAGTGCATGATCTGATGTACTTCCCGACATCCTGTCAAAGATTCGGCCAATAGAAATACCCCTGCAATACTGCCACCGTTTTCTCGACCACGAAATTCCTAGTAGCCCGACTATAGTGTTCTTCCCAAATCATCTTGGCACACTCGCTTGAAGCAACACAAAGGTGACCTGGGTGGCATAATAGGGCATCGTGGAGGTGAAAATCTTGAACATGCTGACCCTCCAAGAGTGTCTAGTATGTGTGGCCAAATTCTGGGTCGCTTTTGTAGAGAAGTGGCCAGTCAAAAGTCTCATGCCCAAAAGAGTTGAGCACGGTGGTTAACGCCATGATTGGTGGTTGACTGAGGCAATCTGCAACATTATTAGTGCTGCCCTTCTTATACTTGATATTCAAATGGATTTGTTGTAGGTATGTGGACCACTTCTGATGGCGATCATTCTGCAATTTCACTTGGGTCTGTATGAATTGCAAGGGTTGGTGGTCTGTGTGGATGATCGTTTCCTTCCCCAAAATTTAATGCTTCCATTATCGGCAGGCCTGCACAATGGAATACATCTCTTTGTCAAAAGTGGGATACTTCTAGACTATGTTTGAAAGTGTATCACTATGATATGCCACTGGATGCCTGTGTTAAGTAAGGACTTCCCCAATAGCATAGTCAGAGGCATCTATCTCGACCTAAAATGGTTTTTGAAATTCTGGTAATGTGAGCAATGGTGTCGTGCAGAGGCGACCTTTCAACTCTATGAATGCCTTCTATTGAGATCAGACCAAAAGAATTTTGCTTTCACTCCTCCCTTGGTGATTTGACTTAAGGGCCAAGTGATATGGGAAGATCCCAGCACGAACCTGCGGTAAAAGTTGGCAAGACCTAGAAAACTACAGAGCTCTGTCAGAGTGGTTGGAGATGGCCAATCCCAAATGGCTTGGATCTTGGCTGGATCCACATGCATCGCCTGTTCATGAATAATGTATCCCAGACACTGAACCTAGGTCATGCCAAAAGTGCATTTCTCCAAATTATCACATAACTTGTGTTGCCGCAGTGTTTGGAGAACCTGTCGGATGTGGTGGAGGTGCTCTTCCCAACTCTGGCTGAAGGTTAGGATGCCATCCAAGTATACCACTACAAATGAGTTGGTGAATGGGTGCAAGATGTCATCCATTAGCCTCATGAAGGTTGCAGGATCATTTGTTAATCCAAAAGGCATAACCAACCATTCGGAAAGGCCCTCCTTGGCTTTGAAGGTAGTCTTCCACACATCGGAGGGTTCCATTGGTACCTGGTGATATCCTAACTTCAAATCGATCTTGCTGAAATATTTTGCACCCTTCAGTTGGTCCAGGAGGTCATCAATCCATGGGATCGGGTACCTATTATGGACAGTGATCTTGTTCAGTGCTCGATAGTCAACACAGAGTCTCCAAGTCCCATCCTTCTTCTGTACCAACGCGATTGGGCTCCCACAAGATGATGAACTAAGACGGATGTGACCTTTCTGCAGCAGCTCCTGAATCTGCCTCTTGATTTCATCGTTCTCCATAACGGAGCACTGATAGATTGGTCCATAGGGTAGCGGCGCACCTGGGGTCAGATCGATGGAGTGCTTGACCTGACAGTGTAGAGGATCCCCTGCGGGGGAGGTGAAGATGTCCTCGTACTCCTCCATGACCTTGTCCATCTGTAGTTGTCATGCGGAGGGGCCTTGTTTAGAGGTAGTGGTCACCGTCTTCTTCTTTCCTTGAGGGCATTCATCAGGAAAACAAATTTCCCAGTTTTGGAAACAAGCTTACTGCATTGTTTTGCAGTAACCAAAGAGATGGCGGTAGGCTGTGCTACCTCCGGTATCCTGTACAACTTATTTCCCAAAGTAACAATAATAACACGGGGCCTTGATTCATACATAGCATGTCGCTTCCACAAGTATGGTTGTCCTAATAATACATCACAAACTTCAAGGGGAGTAATGTCACACAATACCTCATCCGTGAAGGGCTTGATGTTGTATGGAAGGTGACATTGCTGGCTCACGCGAAGATCCCGTCCTTGGTGAAGCCACCTGATGGTGTATGGTTGTGGATGTGTTGTGGTCAGTAAGCCCAGCCGCTTCACGACCTCTACCGAAATAAGGTTCTTTTGGCTCCTGTTGTCGATAATGAACAGTAGCGGGGAGCCCTTTACCCACATCTGGGAGTGGAAGAGACGCTCCTCCTCCTATGGATCTTTGGCTTCCTCCTTCTGTATCTTCATGGTGGAAACAGTGGTGTTGGGCTCCGCATCAATAATATGCTTCCCTTTGTTATTCCCCTTGTCGGGTTTTGACTCAAAGTCCCAAAGTCTTGCTTATTCTATTTAAACTTTTGCTCGACCTTCACAGCATATCGATATGCCGTACTGAGTGAGGGGATGTTCAAGAATTCTATTTCTTCCTGGATGTACTTGTGTAGGGAGTTGCGGTATTTGAGTAACAAATGCTACTCTGAATCCTTGATACCCAACTCTGTGCGAAGGGTATGGAAAATATTGGTAAACTCTTGCCCGTCTTGGTCCCTCCCCTGCCGCAGCATGGTCCACTTTATATATTAATCCTCATAGCTTCCGTCAGGGTAGTACTGATCCTTGATGGCATCCCGGAATGAATCCCACGTGGGTGCGGCTGAAAATAATGAGCTTGTACCTTCATCCTTCTACTCGCAGTAGGCTTCCCACCAACCCTCGACTATGGGGATTTCAAAATCAACTTGTACCTTAAATGGTGTGGCGTTTCCAGAGTAGTTGTTGGAAGCTAATGCATTGCCCCTCGGTAGCTGCTGAAGGTTCTGGGAAAAGCTGTCCATCATCGCATTTCTTTGTCACTCAAGGGCTTCTTCGAGCAAGATTTTGATAGGATCTCCTACCCCCTTGTCTTTCTTTTCATCTACCATGGGATGCTGTCAGGATTTGCAAGGCTGGTCTTGCAAATGTTCGACCAATTCAAGCCCTAACTCCTTATATCCCGACCTCGTTGGGGACATGCAAAGAAAAACAAAGAAAAAGAAGACCACTCTGATACCGCTGATCCAGATTTAAACAGGAACACAACGAATTACAGAGATAACCATAAACACAGAGATGCAATGGAAATAATACTTCATTTCATTAATGTAAAATACTAAAATATGATTACAAATAGTAATGGAAATAAACCAGCTAGGGTGATGGTAGCTTATCTTTGAGCAGAGATGTGGTAGCTACATGCCTCTGAACTGTGTTACAATGAGGCTCGAAGGCCTATTTATTGTTGAGAAATAATGGAAAACCCTAAACATCCAAAACCCTAACCCTAGAAGATGAAACGCCAAATAGTGGGCCCCGTTTGGGTAAATTGGTACATCAACTTCCCGGGGTCGTAACTTTGGCATATGATCTCCATTTGACGCACAAAATATCTTGTTAAAAATATCTATCCGAGAACCACAACTTTTGGAAGAGCAACATCACTCCATGTATCCATGTCGCTCCCAGTTTTCCCAAAAAATGTCGTTTAGGGCCTCAAAACAGCTCCGGAAGTTTAGGACCCAGAAAACTGCTAAAAATAGTAAACTATGCTACAATTAAGGAACTGAAAAGTTGAAAGAAAGAATGGTGGGGGTCCAAGTGGACTTGGTAGGTGCCCACCAATATCCACCTGGATCATGGAGACAGATGATGACTGTGCCATGAGTGCACACACACCACTTGAGTGAAAGTTGGGAGACAATGAGCTATAGTCAAGAGGACTATAGAAGATGAGGGGCAAGATCCTCGAGGTACCCAACCTCTTGGATTATACCTAGCTACGAGAGCCTCGAAGAGGAGTAGCAGGACTAGCGGATGTCAGTAGAGATGGATGAGGATGGAGTGACAAAGAAAGCTACAGTCCAAGATTCCCAGGATAGCGCAAGGCTAACAGGCTTCAACAGTGCGAGAGGCACAGGAGTGTTGCACCAGTGTAGAATGGCACAAAGTGGTGTGCAACAGTGACAGGCACAGGGAGTTGTTGCATCAGCGCAGAGGTCAGAGAGGGAGCACTTGTCAACGACAGAGAGAGCTTCAGTGTCAGAAGTGTCTCTAACCTAACAGAGATGCCAGAGTTGAGAGATTAGTTACTTAATTCTCAGTAACTGAGTTGCAGTGCAACTGTTAGCAGTGGCGGTGCTATGGGCAACATGATGCATCATGATGAGAGGGGATGCAGTGCAAATGCAGCAGTGGCAGTGGTAGGGCCGTGGGCAGCAACACGGATGCAGAGGGAGCTGTCGTACAGATGCAGCAGTGGCAGTGGCAGAGCCATGGGTGGAAGTACGAGATGTAGTAGTACAGATGATGGGCAGTGTTATGCTCCTATACCAATAGGTTTCATATTTCATGATTGACATTGATGAGCTCTCTAATATTTTCATACCTTCTCTTCTGGAAAAGGTTTTCCATATTGTCAAAAAACAAAAATTTAAAAATGTAAAGAGGGTATGCCCTAAAAGAAAAAACAAAGGGAAAAAAGAATAAAATGGTCAAAAAAGTGAAAGAAATGAACCCCAACAGAAAGACCAGGAAAGTGTGCAAGTCCAAAATGCCACTACTAGTTTGTTTTCTGTAAAAATCGGATTGTGTGCAGCTTGTTGATTTATGCCACCATTAATGAATGGTCAAACAATTTAATCTTGGCTAGTTCAAATTTGAATTTCGTGTTTTAGAGATAGAGAATAAAATCTGACCAAATTGTTCAATCTTGGCAGATAAGTACATAGGTAGAGAAGCAAAGGAGCTCAACAGTTAAATCTGGGCCCTTGGATGTTATAAGTGCAGACTTAGGTAGGCTTACCATGAAAAGAAAATGAAGGTGATGAGGATTTTCCAGTCCAAGTGCACCCAAAGAAAGAAGAAAAAATGCTAGGCCAAGTAGGCAGGGTAGGTACAATGGTGTTGAAGAATGAATACTTGTGATAGATTTTGTCTCCACCTGTGTTAAATTTTACTTTAATCACAAGTGCCATGGCGGATGCAGCGCAAGTGAGACAAGGTTTCATGACTAACTCCTCTTCATAATTTTCCCTAAAAATCATTCACTTACTTCCCCAAGATATTAAGATCTGCTTAATATCACTCATAAATCACTCATGCCTTTTTGTAATGACTCCCTAAGTAAAAACTCTATTTTACTTAGGAGATTGCACTAATATCATATAAACCCCTTTTCTCCTTCAAAGCCTAAGTGTAAATATATATGCAAAAGGTTTAACTTAGCGCCCAATTCATTTTCATATTAATTTTTAACATTTATTACATATAAATTTCTTACAATATACCCTTCCCCATATTATGTATAAAACCCCAATATTTAATGTATCCCCACCTCTGGTTGAAATATAACCATAAACGCTGTTTAACGGGATTAATAGACTCATCTGGAAACTATTAATAACCATCCTCCGCCGCGCGATAATGTGATTAATTAACCACCTGGGTTAATTAAGAAACACCCCGTGGACCAATGAAATTGCCCCCGATACATTTAATACATGGTTTAATATATTGGGCCCGTAGTATTAAATTCCTGCCATATTCCACGAGCGCCTGCCGTTAGATCTGGGCCTGACCATCCAATGACCGACGATCAAATCGCGCCACCTTTCATCTCTGTTGTTTAACTCGCGGGGAACCGGTGGTTTTGCCGCCGTACCAAGGACACGTGGCACTCATTTAACCTGCTCGCTTGCCCCCGTCTGAAACCACCCAACCCCAAAAGCGAGGCGGGGAAAACTGCCTACCACCCTCTGCTAGCGACAGGACGTCCCATCACTCTGACGTCACCCATGCAATAAATGCCAAAATAAAGCCCCGCCAAACCAAAATTTCGTTAAAACCACGAGAAAATGTCATTTTCGCCATTTTTCCTTGCAAAGAGTGTTCCATACAAAATACGTCCGGTTGATTGCCTGAGCGTTTAGTCTGCCACTCGGCTAGAGAAACCACAACAATGTGCTCTGCCGTCAGTCATTTCAACCTGCAATTGCACAATTTGTCTCCTTAAGCCAGGTATTTATCCATTCGACCAGTTACCCTGTAATTTCGATTTTCCACTGAGAATTTTACCTAAAAGAGCCGAATTCAAGTTCAAATCCTCCTGAAGCTTCCATAAAAAGACCCCCAAGCCATTGCTAAGTCCATTGTTTTCACAGAAGGCCAAATTCCAGTTTGAAAACACAAGAACCAAACATGGAAGCTCCCGCAGCCCTGAACATCACGCCTATGAATGCACCTGATAAAGACTTGGATTATTTACCCTTGGCCGACAAAGATTTCCAAATAAAATATTTATATGGAAATGTGGACCATCTTCAAGCCTTCTGCCAAATCAGGGATAACTATCGAAATAACTCTGACATTTTTGGGTTATGGGAATCTAACCTTCCCATGTATTTCATTCCCTCAGTTCATGTTTTCCCAGACATCATTCATCAGGGTTGTGCCAACTATGACCTTATCCATAGAGCAGTCATTTCCCTGTTCCAAACTGTTCTTTTTCACATAACTGTTTAATCCATCAATGAGATGATAGATTTCCATTCCACTAAGCCCCTGGCTCGTCTTTCCATGGGGTATCTACACAAAAAAGCTTCTCAATTGTCCAACTCAGAAATAACCCGTATTGCTCAGATATTCATGAAACCATACCACTAGCCCCAAGGCCCACCTCCCTATTTGTAGACCTAGTTCACTGACATTGGCAGACTTATTGTTGACATGATATCCCGAATCTTGGGATTTAATACCAGTGAATAATTTGATGATATTACCCTAGTTCTATTGTCAATTTGTACTCCTAGATAGCCCCCTGCTGTCAAATATGATTATGCCACTTTCATTGCCAACAAAATTCATGATCAATTCTTGAACCTGGATAGAGAAGGAGTCTTCAAATACACATCTTTCATATACTACCTTTTGTTGTATTATCATCCACACAACTTTTCTTTCCCCATCAGGAGGTTGGACTCAAAGGGAAATCAAAGGTCTGTGATCTTTTGGACCTTAGTCTTCCATAATACCTTCGAGTGCCCTTATACCTATGATGAGTTTATTGACTTATTTGTGCATTCAGCATCCACTTTGTTGATAGGAGCTCACCCTCCTAGAATCTCTGGTGACATGAGAAAGATTCTGTAGCTCTCTAATAGTACAGAATAGGTGACTGGTACCTCTACCAAAATCACACAGAAATCAGAATATATGGCTGTGAACTACGCCCTTTCAAGATGCCCAAATATGTGCCCATGAGACTATTTACATTAGAATATTTTAGATAGATCATAAAGGCCGATTTAGACCATTTTTGTAATGCAAAGAAGAAGGCCCAACTGAGAATCAAAAACCAGTTAGGCCCTTATGTCATCCATTCTAGAGATGCCTGGCAAGAAGCTGACAAGATTTTAGGAGATCACCTTAAATTGAAGAAACGTTTTTGGTGGGTGCCATATGACCCAAATAGTTTCATAAGTCACATAAGGGTAAGAAACAGGCTGCTATTTTATGTACATCATAGGACCCAGAAATTGAACAGTATGAAAATCAGGATGAATAGGTAGAAGGGACCTTAATAGAAGAAATTAGTGAGCAAGAAAAGATGGAAAAATCTATGAAAAATCTTGAAAAAAGCCTTGACTTGGACTCTTTTGGACAGTTATCTTTCAAACTACCTCAAAAATCAGGAGTCAGTACATCCTCTATGGGAACTTCTTAGCAGCCTACACAAAAAATCAGCATAGCAGTCACAGGGACTTCAAAGGGCAAAGAGGTAGATACCGTAGGGCATCCTGTAATGACAGACCAGCCAGCAATGTGAAAAGAACAAAGTCAAGGGCAAATTCCTCCAGCCCAAACTAAATTAGCAGAAATTCCTGCATTATAGACTCCTCTAAATGAGGAAAGAAGCAAGAAGAGGGACAGGGAAGACCCCACACCTATTAGTGGACCTGCAGAACAATCAGGTACAAAGAGGCAAAGATGAAATCCTCTATTTGAAGATGAAATTATTGAAGAAACCACTGACAGTCTAAGAGGTGAGAGATTAGTCAACTAGCAGACTTCGCCAGTGATAGAGACATCAACTAGCTCACATAGGCAGGAGCTAGAACGGAAACACAGTGTAGAAGTTTCATCCACTAGGCCACAAAGCAAACAGGCCTCGGACATCAAAAGGACGTTTACTGAGACAAAGGCCAGCGATGACCCACTAAGGCTTCAAATTTACAACTAGTATTTTAAGATGGTCCCCACAAACCAGCAGAGATTAATGTCAGCCTATGGCATTAAAGAGGGAAAAATGATCATGAGTTACTTTAAGCCCAAGGTGCAACAACCACAATCAACAGCTAATTATATTAGGACAAATTTGGAGGTTTTAGCCAAGGATATTTATCCTATGGACCAGATTGAGCTTCATAAACAGACTGGAGAGACGGTCTACTCCACACTGGCTGATAAGGCAATGTTGGCTCATAAATTACAAAACTCCCTGGACAATACCTCTGCTCAACTACATTTGGAGAAAGCTTCTTCTCTGGCTAAGGACAATAGGATAAAATCTTTGGAGGAGATTATCATTGAACTCAGACATGATCCCAAAGCTTCTTCTCTTGCTTCCTCTTGTAGGTGGTCTAAGGGATGAACCCCACCGAGGCCAGCCGGCTCTTATAAAAAAAATTGGCCAATCAAAGAGGGCCATAAGGCACCCTCTCACTGGGCCAAGAGGCGCCTCACCATTGGCCCAATTTAAACAAAACCAACCAATCAAACATTTCCATCTCAACATGTATGGTACTGTCATGTGTCAAGCTCAGATTGGTCCTCCTGTCTTCCATATGCCTAGTAAGCATGCTAACATCAACATGATTTCAAATGTACGGTCTACCCCGTCAACCATATTGTTTGAATTTTTAGTTGTTTGGCCAAAACTTGAGAACATCATAACTCTCTAATATGATGTTGGATTGAGGTGATTCAATCAGCATTGGAATCATGATGACAAACACTACAATTTGGTGTCAGTTTTGGGAGATTTCAAGAACTTTCATTTTTTAGCCTATTTTTTTTTTATCTCTGGATCATAGTAGGGGGAATAGAATGAACATATATCATTGTTAAATGCTTCAAAAAGTACTATTCTCTATAACTAGAGTGGAGAGGGCTATTTCATCTTCCCTCACAACCTCCATGATGCCCGAATCTAGGCATAGTGAAATAGTACAAATTGAAGTTGGGATGATAGGAAGCAAAGAGAAACATAAGGGAAGTAGGTGATTTTTTATGCACAAGGTAGAGTGAGACAGAGCCTAGAGGCAGGGAGAACAAAACCAAGGTTTCATGAGAAAACAAACACTTAGGACAAAGGGACAAAAATATCAAATAACTAGGAGAGAAACCTAGCCAAAGAGAAAACTAGGAACCTTTGTTAAAATGAATAACCTCTAAAGGAGAGAAGACATGAAAGAAAAAGAAAAAAGAAGTCATAAAAGAAGAGATGAAAAAAGCCCAACTTTCGAATTAACTAAGAAATTTCCACTTATCCTGAGGAAAAAGCAAGGATAAACTTTGTTGTGAAAGAGAAAAAGGAGTGAATACAAACCTACAAAAGGGAGTACCATAACTATCCACCAAATCCGCCTCAGTCGAGACTGACTCACGGCCCACTAGCATACTTAGAGAATGAACCCATCGCCAATAAACCCAAGTAATAATGATGACCTAAAGGAACCAATTTCTAACAACAATTGAAAAATCAAACTCATGCTTGAGTGGAAAGTTGGCATAATAAGACCAGAGGGGCATTTTAAACCCAAAAAATGGGCATAACAAAAGAAAATTGGAAACACAAAATTCTACCAATCTACCATTGCGAAGACACATGGAACAAATTACCCATAACCTAAGAATATTTCATGCAAAATTTCTCCTGATCATGTCTTCTTTGCTCATACTATTCCCATGAAATTCCATGAAGGTTTTTGTGTCTCTCATGAATCTATTTTGAATACCAAAACAAATCTGACCTCTCACCATCTAGCTTCACCACCTTGAGTTATGCTTACTTCATTGTGCACTATTAAATACCATACCTTATTGATCACGTTGATGCTAGATGGGGGTTGTTGTTGTCTCCTAGTTGCACATTGTCTTTCATCGCCACTCGCTCGAATTATTACCTTTCATGTTCACTCCCAGTGGGGGAATTTTTTTAACTAAATCATTGGGGGATAAAGGAGGAGATTATTTTGCAAAATGAGGATATTATTAAAATATTATTCTTTCAAAATCAAGGAGAAATTGTGGGGTGATAAAGAGTTAGAGGAAAAGAGGAAATTAAGATATTATAAGGAGGTGATCTACCCCAATCTCAAAAATAAAAATATCTCTATGTCTTGACTAATGTTAAGAGGAAAATTAACATTGTTAAAATAAGAATAAATTCTAATTATCTTTATAGTGAAACTATGCATTGCGCAATTCCCAAAACACCATGGGATGAAAGAGTCAGTCACCTTTGCAACACTAAGAGGGTCGAAGATGAAAAAATTTTTCTCTTATATTTTCCCTCATACTCACATTCGACCTAAAATATTTGTCATATTACCAACCTTATTGACCTTTTGAGTTAGAAAAACTATGATGATCTTGGAACTTCATGCTTTTTGAGTATAGAAGCAAAATGTTAAAGAATTATGAATAATGTCTTACTTTATTAAGGTCAAATAGATCATATCGATCTCAATGGATGTTTTTTTAAGAAGAACATGTATGTTGTATTAATTCCAAAAAAAGAGTGAGGCTTGGAAGCCTGAGTACATAGATACAAAAGAGGGACATGGATCCTAAGCTAGAGTTTTTTTTTTTTTGTAAGTCAACAATAAATATTTATATTACTTCAACAGAATCGCAATACAAAATGGAAGTTGGTTTGCCATATTGGAAACCAGGCTAGCTGTAGAAATAGATTGTTTTGATACATCTATTGTATAATAAAGACAGTAAATTCTTCAGTCTCTTGTTCAAACCAAAATGCTTACTGTTACTGCTAAAATCCCCACTAGGTTTGCCTAGATAATAATCAGTTTTACCAGACCTAAGATAAACAAAAAAAAATGATTATCTTCGTACCAAAACTTATATCTAAGTATTCTACTAATAAACCAAACCCTATGAATAGACTTATTGCATTCTCATACCTCATTTAGCTGTGTCCTCGCCAAGCGAAGTGCCCACAGGAGCTGCCATATGAGCCACCATTGTTGAGTTGTTGTTGTAGGAGCTTGAGCCTCCTACCCCTCTTTCCTTAAAATTCCTTAGACATGTTGGTTCCCCGTTCACTTCCCCTATATTAATGACAATGTTAGGGACATACTTCAAATAAATATTGAACATGTTATGAAAGTCACCTATGCGACCATCTTGAAGCTTCTCAAAATTTACTAGCATATTCACAATTTTTTCGATACCTTCAATCCACTGACCAACTTGCAATCTTTAGCCCGGCTAATAGGAGAAGAAAAGTGCATATCAGGAGGTGACTTCAACATGATTAGGTCTGTAACTGAAAGAAAAGGGAGGTGTCAGAAGACTCGGTGAAGAAGCCACTCAATTCAACTCCTTCATAGAGGATCACAAGTTGGTGGATATCCTTACCCCAAATGGCTCCCATACCTAGAACAATCGAAGGGGAGTGGAAAATCAAGTGGCCTGTAGATTGGACCACTTCTTGGCATCAAAATCCCTATATTTGACAAACTTAGGTGCATAAGCAATCATTCTTCCTAGCCATGGCTCTGACCACTGGCCAATTAGACTTATACTAAAATGGTCCAGCACACCCCCCAACAAACCTTTTAGGTTTGAAGCATTCTAGCTTCGGCATCCAGAATTTACTTCAAACATGGAAAATTTGTGGTTGGAATCTTCAGCCCTGCAGGGAGGAATAGTGTTCCGCTTTCAACAAAGGCTAAAATTCATCAAGAAAAAATTGAAAGCAAGCATGGAACATTGCAGACTTTGTGAACATGCAAGAAGCAAAAAGGAATATTGAGAATGACATGGAACAGGTGGAGAAAATAATGATATTAGAGAGAGGTACAGAAGAGCTTAAAGAAAAGGAAGAGGAATTAGCAGAGTAACATGGGGAAATCCTACAACAGGAGGAAATTATGTATAAGAAAAAATCTAGCATAAAATGGCTGCAAAAAGGTGAAAAAAATACAAAATTCTTCCATAGATCTATGATACAATATAGGCAGCAAAATAAGATCCATTTCATTCAAGATGAGTCTCAACAAATATTGGAAGAGCAGGATGAAATCTTAGCAGTGATGCACAATCACTTCCAAACTCTACTTACGGAACCGGTTAATGATAGAAGGGTTGCAATTAATTAAATTATTCAGCATATCCCTAAATTGGTGTCGGAAGAGCTGAACACACTCTTATCTCGCAAATTTTCCTTCAAGGAAGTCAAATATATTGTTATGATAGAGTGTGCTGAGTCTGGAAAATGCATCTTATCCAACCTTGGTTTGAAGGCTTTAGAGACAAGGAAACCTAGCAAACAAGCTCACGTAAGGAAGACAAGTCATGTTGATTGGTCCCTACCGCCACTTTTTTTTGTTAAACTGAATTTCGATGGAGCTTCTAAGGGAAACTGGGGCACGACTAGCTATGGATGTGCCTTCAGGAATGAGCAAGGAGCCATTTTCTTCATTCTAGAATAGCTTTATGTAAATATTGATAAGATGAGTTGAATTTGAAAAAAATGTTTTATTGATGGGTAATGACTAAATCTATGAAATGAAAGACTTCTAGACTCCATCAAACTCAGGAAACCAAAATGAAAATTGCATTTGCTTCTAATAAATTATGAATAGTGATCTACTCAACAAGAAATCCTAAGCTATGCAATGATCAAAAGATAAATCTGTTTTTGGGGCTTTGAGAGTGGGGCCCTCAAACCATGATCCCATGAGGGAAATGAGGAAGAGGCCACTGCGACAAGATTTTATGAAGTATTTTCTTTCACTATTGTACCATGGATCTACTCCTTCAATTAATGGAAGCAAAACTAAACAATCATTGAAATACTTGTAAATTAATAAAGAAGAAATGACTTCAGCAGCTAACTATGATTCTAATCTAAGAATACATGTACAAAAAGAGGAACATCTGCTACTAGGGTTGGTACCTAACCCAAGATCTTTAGCCCTCTGAGTCAACTTAGTGTTGGATCAAGGAAGACCTTTTCATCATCACCAAAATGTCAAAACTAACATAAGAATAAGAGTCACAATATCTTAGCTCGAAATTGCTTCTTGGCTACAATAAAACGTTGAATCCTAATGAGGCCCTTGGCCTTATTATTTATACAAACTGAAGCTACCAATAGCTTCCTAAAAATTAAGGAGACTGGACTCCCAAACTTGAGAATGACTTGTCTTCAATGTCACTGGATTAGCTGCTTGTAACTCCGAGTTGATGAGATTTGATGAAGGAATCTTTGAATGATTGAGGAGTTAAGGAGGGAGACCAAATATCCTAGAATCCCTCTTTCTTGTCCACTTCGAGTTCTTGCACTTAAACTAGCCCAAAAACTACTCTAAATTTTGCACTTAAATTAGCACAAAATCTGCTCCGGTGAGGGGATTAGAAGGGGGAACATCTAATAGAGATAGTTCAACTGGATCTAATTCTTGTTGAGTTACCTTACTGGTTTCTCCATGCTCCTTCTTTCTTGTTTCCTCCTCCTATTTCTTCCTCTTCTGTTGCTCTTGCTTCCTCTTAAATTCCTCAACCTGCCTAAGCCTTTCTTTCCATTCCTTCATCTCTTGCTCTCGTTTCTTCCTCTCTTCTTCTTCCATGGCCCTCTGCTCTTCCTGTTCCTTTAGCTACTTTTCTTCTAGTTGCTTCTTTCTCTCATGCTCTTCTCGCTGCTTCCTCTTCTCAAGTTGGTCTTGGTCACCTGAATCCTATGATTCTTTGAGCTCTTCCTCTGTTTTCCTCTTGATCTCTTGGTTCTTCTTTTCCAGGGCTACATTCCTTTGCTCTAGCATTTCATTATTCTCTCCTACTTCTGGGTCACTTGGGGCATCTTCTACCCCTTTCTCCTTTTGTTTCTTGAGTTTCCCGATGGCATTTTTCTTCTCTTGCTTCCTCTTCCAGGTGGATGATCTCTCGTATAGGCTCACATTCTCCTGGGAGTGTTCAGGATCTCCTCATCTCTTACTTGCTACTCGTTGGGGCTGGTCTCCCTCGTGGCATTGTTCTAATTCCTAACTCCATATTCATGATCCTACCTAGAATGTGAGTATGACCAATTAAAATTCTCTCTCTTGCAATGAGAAGCTACAACCTTCTCGATATCATACGTACGATGGTTCAAGGTCACGAAATGACACCCTTTTAATGCCTCAGCCTCTGCCTCCACTTCCTTGAAATTTTCTACCACGTAGGCCTCGATGACAAGAGGGAAAGATGGCCATGTTTTATTCTTCCCTTTGCTCAGTGTTTTCGAGAAACCCTGTGTCATCTGGTAACATACTTCCCACAAGAGCACTTAATCTGTGGCGAACCTTAGAAGTATATGTGGGGCTTTATAGGAACCAAAAACTCTAATAAATGTCCCCTCCTAGATCGGGAACCAATGTGCCACCTTGACGATGGTTTCCATGGCCCCCTTTGACATACAAATTGGTTCTTCCCCGAACAACCACTGATATAGTGGAGTAATAAATGACTCAGAAATAGTAGCAATCATACCCTTATAGTCGATGTCCCAAAAGATCTTGTAATAATGGTGTACTGGGTTACCTGGAGACGTGTTTCAATTGTAGCTCTATTTGTGGAACTGTCATCTTGCATAGACTACACTTAGTAGGTATGAGGCCATATAGAACTCTATTGGCTATTTTGGCTCTGGATGCTTAGCTACAATTATATTCGTTCTCAAGGCTGACAGAAGAATGTTAGCCCAATTAAAGGTTGTTCCTCAGGTGGTGACAATGTACATGATGGGGACACATGTCCCGTGGAACACATCACAACCTACTCTCCCGTTCAAATGATTCATCATGGCGGTAATCAGCCGACAGACCTTTCTTAATCTCTCTGTCCTGTAAATTTGGTCGGCTCTGACCCAGAACTTGGACAGATCGTGCCACCATTCTCTGAGAATATCCTTGGTAGGAGTCACAAAACCGGTGAGCCACTAGGTGTTGAAATTTTCCTCCTTCTCAAGAAATTTGTAGTATGTAGCAATCTCTATGGAGGTGATAGTTGCAAGCGGTGTGCTAGTATGATCCCTTACCGACCATGAATCTATGTTTGTGCTTTGTATGATCGAGTCAATCATCTTGAGACAAGAGAAGACTAGAGGATGTGATGCCACCTTGTGAAGCTTTGATCTCTTAACATTTATTTACACTGAGAAGTCCTCCTGGTTCTCTAGAATATTTGATTTGGCGAATTCCTCATAAATATCATACCAAGAGAGCCTTGTATTTTTGTTAATATTGCAAGTCGTATCCTCGTAGATGGGGGGTTCTTCATACTGGTGGACTTCTTGTGAACTGCTTCCAAAGCCCTTACGGGCATATTTTGCTACCAGAGGTGCCATCTTGTCTTCGAAGGAGGATATGGAGATGCAACCAATTTCCACGTCACCTGGCATATCAAATAAACAGTCACACGATGAGAGAGATGACATGAAAATAAAACTTAGTGACAAGTATAAACTATAGCTTTCAGAGTCAGGGAGAAGGCCTTCTAGCAGGTCGCGAGGGTGAGTAGGTTGTGTGGGTCACGTGGATTAGGGTGTGACCTAGCGACTTGGAAAGCTAGGAGTGAGGTCACAAGGTCACAAAATTGGTCAAGTCGTGTGGGTCACAAAGTTGGTTAAGTCACGGGGTCACGAAGGTCGTGGAATCACTCAGGTTGTGAGGTCAAGCAAGTCGCGAGGTTGCGCCTTTTTTCCTATCACGATCTTAGGTCATGTGACCTGAGTCTTTCGGTGATTTTGAAGGGATGAACATGGTTTAGGAGAGGTCCTTGGGGCTTTCCGGGGGTAGATGGCTTGGTTTTCAGGGATAGTAGGTTAGCTTGGGACAAAAATGGTCATGATAAACACTCAGGGAGGCTCAAGAAGTTAAACAACAACTCAGCAAGGGTTTGTAGTTGAAATGAGGCCAATTCGTGGATAAAAACCCTCCTAGTTGGGAATTTGCAGAGTCGGGATGGAAGAGGAAGACACATGGTGAAAAGAAATTATTACCATGAAAAGGAAATATCACCTACCTGTGAGGGTCACGCGCCTTGTCTAGTCATCCAGCTTCCCTGTTCTTCATGCAACCAAGGAGAGTTGTGAAAATGACCAATTGAGTTCGGTATTTATAAATTTGATCACACGTGTGGGGGTCGCAGGGGTTGCACTATTTTAGGACGGGGCCACCTAGGTGAGTTTTGGGGTTAAAAACCCAAGTACTGATGTAAATTTTGGTAAAAGATGTAAATTGTCCACAATTTTTAGATGCAGAGTGTGTAGATAGTTAGGAGTCAAAAGGAGTTTTAACCCCTTGTCTATGTAAAGTCAAATCGGTTTTGAGAACCACCCATTGTCTGTGAACCATGGGATTGTATGTAAAAATATATAAATAGGTGTGTCCTAGAGAATCTAAGGAATGTCTACGTCTGAGAGAGGAAAAAGGGTGAAGTAAGCATCAGGTAGATAGAAATGGAAAAGGCTTCACAGCTGAGTGCGAAGAGGCCTAGAGTAGTGTCCGTAGCTGAGTGTGCAGACCCCTGCAACTAAGTGCATAGGGCAGTTTTGAGTCTATAATACCATATTGAAGATCAGTAAAGAAGACTATCAAAGAATCTCTGTGTTTATCTATTTACTTCTGTTATTTATGTTGCGATATATGTTGTGATGGAATAATGTCTTTATGAAATATTAATATCTTGATGCACGACTCTATGGGATAAGTCGTATTAACTGTACGCAATTCATGTTAAGTACTTTCACGAAGATTATAATACATTTTCTTATGTTTATTAAATAATTAAGTAGATCTGCACGAGCTCAGATCTAGGATTATTTTCTGATATGCGTAAGTGGATGATTCGTTTCTTAAGGATCCGTAAAGACCTATCGTAGACCTTCGCGAAGGTCTAGAGGTTGTTTAGAGGAAGTTGCAGTATCGAGCCCCAGGGGCTTACAAATCTGCGCAAAAGTAGATCTATGGTAATAAAAGACATCACACTAATATCTGGATGCCTAAACTTGGTTCCAGCATCCCCTCAAATTACTTCAGGTGAGATTTCAGCCTATGCTATGCGGGTTGATTCCTAAAGGGCCAGTAGTGTAGGGTTTTGTTTAGCGCAATGAACTCTGAACTTGGGTAAGGACCCACTAAGCAAACAAATGGTTATGTTGTAGTTTTGAGTCTGTAATACCATATTGAAGATCAATAAAGAAGATTGTTGAAGAATCTTTGTGTTTATCTATTTACTTCTATTATCTATGTTGCAATATATGTTGTGATGTAAATTAGCTACACGTGTATGCGAGGCGAAGGAGGAATTTGAACAAGTTCAATTCAACTCAATATAAAAATAATGGAGCTGTAGCTCAAATTACAGCCTACGACTCCACCCGAGGTCAGGGAGCAACTCGAAGCCGTTGTCAAGGAAGGGATGGCCACTTTGGATGTCGCAGTCACTAACTGATCGGCCTTATTTGAATAGGCGATGGAGTTGGTAATGACTGTGCAAGAAGACCTAAACCTTCAAAGTCTGAATATAGAGGTTTGTGAGCTCCAAAAGTAGTATGATGAGGTCAGGGCAACAAAGCACTCAATTGCTCCAGTGCAACGCCTCGCCAACTTGCAGGAGAGGAAACAACTCCTCACATAGGTAGAAGCAGCTCAGAAGAAGGAGATCATTCTCAAGGCCAATTTGGGACCTTGGTTTGAAGAGGCTTACCAAGTAACAACCAACATTCAGGAGAAGCTGACAAGCTTGCAGCAAACACATCAAATGATGAAGTTGGCCGTGGAAGGAATAGCTACAGAGTAGCTCATAGAAGAGGTCAAGCAGGAAGCTACACAGAGCATTCCCGAGGTTGCAGTTGTGTAGGTGGAGCTAGGGGGTCTTCACAACAATATTGTTGCACCAGTCAAGTAACTCAAGGGTGAGTCACGACCTTTGTGTTGGGGGCCTGTTGGGATGGGGTCCCCTATGTCAGTTTTGGGGTTAAAAACCCAAGTATTGATGTAAATTTTGGTAAACGATGTAAGGTCTCTGCAATTTATGGATGCAGAGTGAGTATATAGTTAGGAGTCAAAAGGGGTTTTAGCCCTTTGTCTATGTAAAGTCGATTCCGTTTTAAGATCCACCCATGGTCCACAAACCATGAGATTGTATGTAAAAAGCTATAAATAGGTGTGTCTTTGAGATTTTAAGGCATTTCTATGTCTGAGAGAGGAAAAAAGGGCAAGTAGCGGGTAGATAGAAGGGAAAAAGGCTTCGCAGCTAAGTGCGCGGAGGCCTAGAGTAGTGTCCGCAACTAAGTGCGCGGAGGCTTTAGTCTGTAATACCATATCGAAGATCAATAAAGAAGACTGTTGAATAATCTCAGTGTTTATTTGTTTACTTCTATTATTTATGTTGCGATATATGTTGTGATGGAATAATATCTTTATGAAATATTGATCTATTGATGTGCGACTCTATGGGATAAGTCTTATTAACTGTACACAATGCAAGTTAGGTACTTTTGCGAAGATTATAATACATTCTATTATGTTTATTAAATACTTAAGTAGATATACACGAGCTCAAATCTAGGGTTAGTTTTTGATACGCGTAAGTGGATGATTCATCTATTAAGGGTCTGCAAAGACCTATCGTAGACCTTCACGAACGTATAGAGGCTGTTTAGAGGAAGTTGTAGTACCGAGCCCTAGGGGCTTACAAACCTGTGCGAAGGAAAATCTAGGGCAGTAAAAGATATCACACTAATCTCTAGATGCGGAAACTTAGTTCCCACATCCCCCCATACTACTTCAGGTGAGACTTCAGACTGTGTTATGCGGGTTGATGCTGAAAGGGCCAGTAGTGTAGGTTTTTTTTGGTGCAATTAACTCTGAACCTGGGTCAGGACCCACTCAGCCAACACACTACCTGAGTTAGGGCGGTATGCGACCCTTGCGAACTTGCGGCTTAGTGACCTCAAGGGGTTGTTAAGTCACATAGGTTGCGGTGGTCGCATTCGTGAGCTTCTAACACCTTTGCGACCTCGTGGGGGTCGCTAGGTCACAGAGATCACATTTCGTGGTGGTGAGACCTTTGCAACCTTGTGACCCAGTGACTTGTTGGGTCACGTAGTTGCATAGTCTCGCAGGTCACACAGTAAGAAAGATTTTGACATGGGACTTATGCAACTTAGTGACTTATTGAAGTCACATTGTCACATAGGTCGGAAAAGGGGAAATCAGTCCTACTATTGTACTGCGACTTGGTGACCAAACTTGTATCATGAACTTGGTTTGGCTTATGAGTTAGAGACATAGGCCTTTGAAACTTTTCTAGGGTTTCCAGGCTTCTGAACAGACTCTGAGGATGGGCGGCAGGTATAGAAATGGTAAAGGGGCTTTGAAATTTTAAAGAGTTAGAAATTTTGGAGGGGTTGTTGCTATAT
>APFE030723067.1:50027-63380 GCA_000404065.3 Pinus taeda
ATATAAACTTTTAACTCTAAACACCCCTAAGATTCATAGTTATCCCTTACAAAATGATAGGCCCCATCTTCCAACCCATGTTAAAGAAAAAGATACACACAGTGTTTCTTTTTCCAAGGAATCCCTCATGGGAAAACCCAAGAGACGCTTACCCACATTTGTGTATGATGTCCTTAGTAAGCCATTCAACATGAATTAGTGTTCATCATCTAGGGAATAACAAATTGATCCTATATTAGCATGCAACTAACTAAACATACAGAAACATAGGAAACAAATAATTGAACTAAGCCCTTAGACTATATAATGTTTATATTAAAATTACAATGAATGGTTGCAAATGAAGAGAGAGGTTAAAATTTAAAAGTTTAAAAGTTAAATTTCACCCATGGGATAATTTTCTATTCTTTTTCCCTAAAAAAGATCTACCAATTTCCATTTTTTCCAAAAATGATTCACCATATTTCTATTGGATAAAATAATGTTACCTTAAAAATAATAAGAATTTTATATAAACTATATAAAATCCTCAGAAAATTGAATTTTTTAATTAAAATATCAACAAATATTTTACAATTTGCATTAAGGACTAAAAATATTCACCAAGGTAGCTTAACTTTCAGATAGATTTCCATCCTCAAAATTTTCCCTGGTTTTATGTGTATAACCTACATTTGTGGGTTTATGGAAGACCCCTAACTAGGTTGGTGATAAGAAACTTGCTCTTGATCCTGAATTAGAAAATGTAGGGCATGAAAGTTATAATGGTGGTAGACTATATCTCAAAAGAGATTTGAGAAGTATTCTCATTTAAAAAAAAAAACATAACAAGAGAATAAAACTACATTTTTAAATGACGCCCACAAAACATAAGAAGCAAAAACCATGGCCATGACATGGTTAGCGATGGGTTAGAATGTCGATGTTTGAAAAAAAGTGAGCCTTTACATTATCATAAATTTTCACTATGCATTCTTTTGAATCTTATTTATCTCCCTAGAAAAAAATTAATAGATGGAATCTACACATCTTTATTTGTGCATAATTATCCCACAATCGCATGGGAGGGCTTTGAAAAATGCAAAAAAAAAAATCATGATCATAAACTTACCAATATCATAACCACTTTTGATGTCGACAATGTGGATGGAAACTTGGATCAATGCCTCCCCTTAAGTAGAAATATTCCCTACTACTTTATTTTGTGTTACTAAATTATGGTGGAACTTTTGTTGGATCTAGTTCTTGGTAAGCCACTTTCTCTGTTGAAGAAGCAATGATGCTTTGAAAGCCTAATTATTTTATATGTCATACTAACAAGGGTATGATTCATCTTAGTGGCCATGATGTAATCCACCATAGCTTACTCAATTCTTCCTAGGTTGAGCTATGTCGTGGCTAAATTCTTTGTGACATCTAGAATGTCTAACATAGGTGGAAAGTATGGTTAAAGTAGCTCCACGTTATACATAGTTTAATAAGTCTAGAAAGGGTTGAAGGTATGATTCAAAAGTATTTTAACCCACAACTTTGGTGATAGTGCAAGGACCATATAAAAGTGTTTTGAGCTTCTTGTGAGGGCCTATGAGTCACTCTTTCTCCAAAGGAAACCACACCTTGTCACCAGCCTAAAACTAGTCTGGAACTCAATGTTAATCATTTCATTGCTTGTACCTATAGTTTAAGTTATAAAAGTATCACAAACTTGTTATTAGGTGTGTTGGATCCATTCAATTAATTTGTTACTTTGTCTACATGGTTATATGTATGGTATGATTCTTTTTATGTTGATGCAATGGGTAGAGTTGTATTAATGGGAGCCGGTGATTGGAACCCTAAGCACACTTCAAAAGGGTTGTGGCCAATAGAAATATAAAGAGTTATGTTGTCATCATTTTGAAAATGATCTAGGATCTTTATTTTGGTGAAGTTAAACAAAATTTCTTAAAGAGTATGAAAATACCATAAATTCAATATCCATGAAGAAGTGGCATAAAAAGAAGGCAACATAGACAATGCACCAAGATTTGTTAATGGAGCTCACTCACAATGAGTGAGCTACGTCTCTGAGCCCAGCTTCAAAGTGGAGAGGCCTCTTTATTATCTCAGAAAAATAATGTATAAATACATGGCAATACCTGACATCTAGGAATGACCTAAAAATTCATTGTTTGGATCTCAAATCTGACTGCACTAGTCAATTCCTTGCGAAATTTTGAGAAAAATGAGTATAAACTTTACCAGGTTCTGGAACTATCACCCACTCCTCAAATTTAGTTCTATAACACTTTAGAATATGCTTGGAATACTCCCTAGAATATGTTGTAGAATATTCTCCAGAATTTGCATCAAATTTTATGCCTAACTGGGTGTTGGTCCCCTCTCTTCATATGTGTTGAGTCATGGTTCTGACCTTTGTTCCCATTGTGGGCTCCCCCTCTGAATGCAAATTATTGATTAAATAAGTTGCGTCGGGCAAATATTACAAAGCCCCAACTAGTTGGTTCATTGGCAAGTGGTCATAAGCGTTAAATGGGTGGCCCGGAGTCAAACTTGTGGGCTCCCACTATGGCATTTCATTAAAACAAAATTTTAAGTTTAAAATGTTTTGTTTGTCTGTTTAACCACCCATGTCAATATATATATATATATATATATGGTTACAAATGTTATAACCAACCATGTGCCCTTAGGTTGGTTGGGCCCTATTGGGTGTGGGTTGGGTGCCATGTGGCGCTAATCGATTGAGCCATGTGGCACCCTCATATTGGCCCATGTTTGTTCCCATTCACCCAATCTTGCCGCATCATTTTCCCATCAGGATGACATGTCATGCCATGCAACATCTTCATATTGCCCTACATATGTGCCCAATCACCCTGTCTTACCACTTCATTTGCATAGCAGGATACCACATCATGTCACATGGCACCTCCTTGGTGTGTCACATGGCATGCCACTATCTTCTTTTTACTTGTTTACACAAAACTCCAAATGCACATAAATTTGTCGTACAGACTATGTTTGAGGTTTCATTCACGTCATTGGGATCATCTCAGCGAGATCTACCACTTGGTGTCAGTTTTGCTAAGATTTGAGGAATTCAAATTTGTATCCTTTTAGATCCTTGTGGATCAATCTACCCCACTGAGAATATTTTGGGCCTCCAAAAGCATTATCAATTGATAGGTAGGTGATGAAATTTGTCCCTCATTTTAACCTTTTCAATCCATTGTGCCTTGTTGGGATACATTCCTTTGAAACCTGCTCAAAGGTACTCTACTTATCCCCATCATGAATTCCTAGTCCTTTTATCTAATATGATGTCTTCAAGAAAATTTTCCAAGAACTCTGGTAAAAAATCATCCACTAATGGAACTTGACCACTCTCCTCTAGATCCATGATCATGGGAGGTTCATAAAGTTTCAAGTTCTCTACATTGATTATGGAATACATTTGCAAATAAGTTTGTAGATCAAGGTGATAATAATTTGTCTCAATCTTTTCTAAGATGGTGAATGGACCATATCTGATTGGTTTCAACTTTTTTCCTTCTCCATTCAACCTATCCTTGTTGATGTGAATCCATACTCAGTCTCCAACCTAGAATTGATGATCAACTTTGTGCTTGTCAAGTCGGGCCTTATACTATGCCTAAATTTTCTCCAAATGTTCCTACATTGATTGATGTATCATTTGCATCCTCTAAGTGAACTTGTGAATTCTATCTTCATCACTTCATACATTGAAATCCTCATCTTTCCTAAACACTAAATTTAAGGGTGAATTTGGAAGGTACCCAAAGCATGTCTCAAATGGTTAACTTTGAGTAGAAGAATGCAAATCCCTATTGTATGCATGTTGAACATAATGTATCTATTTATCCCACAACTTAGGATGCTTGTTACAATACCCTTGAAGCAAATGAACCATTTTTCTATTGATGACCTTTGTTTTTTCATCGGTCTATAGATGGAAATTTGTACTCCTCTTTAGCTTGGTGTCCATCATTCTCCACAAAATTGTCCAATACAATGGATGTGGGTAGTCCAAAATGGATCCATACATGTTGAAAGAAAAGATGAGCAGTTTTCTCAATAGGAATCTATTTTTTACATGGTATCATGGCACACATCTTTCTAAACCACTACATATAGTAGTCATGACCCTGTTTTGACAAAAGAAACCCCCTACAAAATCCATGGAGATATTCTCCCAAGAATGAGAAGGAACATGGAGTCATCTGTACAACCCTAATTTTATATTGGTGGACTTATAAGTAGAGCACATCACACACCCCTTTACATACTTGGTTACAATTTCTTTAATTCAAGGCCAATAACAAAACCTTTTCAAATTGGCCAAAGTTTTTCCTGCCCCAAAATTCCCAAACACAAGAGAAGTGTGAGCTTCTCGAATTACATGGACTCTTTCACTTGTAGGAATACATAACTACATAACTTGCCAAGATGGTAGAGTAAGTTGTCGAGCAAATGATAGTTCTCCACTTGTGATCCATGGGTTAGCCTCTCATAAACATCTTGAAAATATTCATTGATAGCATTTTGTTCAACATAACTATCATGAGGTAAAGAAGCATTCTTCAAAACAAAAGATGCAAAAACATGAGGTCTCAATAGCATATATGCCACTTTCTTACTTATACCCTTCTTGTATTTGATAACCAAATGGAATTGCTGAAGGAACCCCATCCACTTGAAGTGAAAATATTGTTACAACTTGGTTTGTGACTAGAGATTATGTAATGGTTGATGGTCTATATGTATGATAGTATCCTTCCCTTTCAAGTAATGCTTCTGTTTCTTGACACTTTGAACGAAAGAATACAATGTTGAGAAGTGTAGCAAGAAAGTCTAAATTTGACTTTGCCTTGGTCAAATTGAGAAAAATTGAATTTCCACATCATCATACAACTTGGAGGTAGTTAATTAAGGTGACATGGATCTAGTCACTCAAGTAGCTCAGTAAATTCGAGTTAGAGGGCTTGGAGTGCAGTTATGCATGTGTGATTGCTAATTTATAGCAATCCAATTCTGTTCTTTCCAGTTGTATTCAGTTAAAATAGTTTTAACTGTAGATAGAACTAGTTGGAGGTCATTTGTGTAGTGAGATAGTAGTCTAACTCAATTATCATCCATTTAACTAATCAATCAACCAAAAATTGCTAGTGCATGCAGAGAATTTGAGTTCCCTAGTTGTGGTGGAGATTCCAATGCAGTGTAACATCAGTTGTAGACTAGTCTTGAGTGTACAGGTGTTGCATGAAGCCATAGACCAAACCTTTGGAATTGCACAATCAATTGGAGGAAAATTCCTAAAATATAGGGGCCTAATTCCTCGAGACTTTAGCAAGGAAATAGGGGCTCAATTTGAGGAAGAAATTACAAAGTATAGGCCAACGCTTCTTATTTTTTGTAGAGAAAGGTTATTCACTTGAAGGTTGAGCTCAGAGCAAGCAAGCAATTGCAATACATTATTTATTCATCTGAATAATGTAAATGGGCTTAAGTGGCTTTTACCAATCTGTTTCCCCTAGATAAATCTATTCACTTGTGAATGTGATTGATGCATGTTTATGAATGTTGTTCTAAATTGTGAATTAATTTTCAGAGAGTTGTAGAGTAGAATTGTGTCTCCTGATTTAGATTAAATTTCTTGAGTAGATGAAATTATATCAAACATATTTCTACATGGTATCAGAGAATTATTAGCACTAGAACAAGAATTTTGAAGCTATTCCTCAAGAGGTTTGAATTTACAACTTCAATGTAGTGGGATTTCTTCAAGATTGGGAAAATTTTGTTTAATGGTATAAGATTGGAATATGACTTGGAAGGCATCTAAATTTTAATTGCCTGGAAGGACCAAATGGAGGCATTGCTTGATGAAAATGTCTTGTAAGAATACATCAAGAAATATGTTGCAAAAATAGTGGAATCTGATGCATAGAACCTAGCCTAATAAAAGAAATATGTAGCCAAGGTGAGGAGAATAATTCTAGAGGGAGTGAGAGACCACATAGTCTCAAATATCCATGGGAAAGAAACTCCTTTCGCAATGTAGAAGGAATTGACAAAGCTATTCCAGAATAGAAATTGCCATAGAAAATTGGCCCTCAATGACAAACTTTGAAACATCAAGATGAAAAAGAATGGTACTATTCTACAGTGTCTCACTAGTTTTACACAAGTTCGATGTGAGCCATGATGGCCTGGTGTGAATGTTGCAGAAGATGACTTGGTGAACCTAACCTTTCTGTGCCTTCCCAAAAGCTAGCATAGCTACTAGGACTTAGTGAATGGGAGGGAGAAATTACCAAATTGGGAACACTTATGGTCTGATTTGGTATAAGAAGAAATTGGGAAAAATACCAAAGATGGCACTTCATCCAAGGGATAGGATGAATAAAATTTTTCCTTGGTTGGAAAGGGCAAGAAGGGAAAAGAGAAGAAATATCAATCCAAACCGGATTCCAGCTAAGGGGGAAAGAAGAAAGACTTGTCCAAAATAAAATGCTTCAATTGTCCCGAATTAGGGCACTATGCCACAAAATGTGCACACAAAAGTCTAGCAAGAACAACTCAGGAGGAGAAATAGGTGAAGCATTGGCTTCATAGTTCAAGATATACTTCACCCTTATCACATGCATGGCTAGCACTATGACGGGGAGTGTGTGGTACTTGGACTTAGGTGCCTCGTTCCACATGACAGGGTGTTGAGAGTTTTTCAATGACCTAGAGGAGAACGATCTCTAGATGCATATTGAGCTTGGTGATGAGGGAAGGTATAGTGCTACCAATATTGGTACAACAACCTTTAAGAGGGATTCGGGATCCCCTCTTCACCTCAAATATGTCATGTTTGTTCCATCCTAAAGAAGAAGCTCATCTTTGTAGAAGTTTTGGAAGACTGTGGCTATGATGTAATGTTAAGTAAAGGTAAATCCTTTATGAGGCACATACATATTGGGAAGGTGAAGCAAATCAGGGTGTGTATGAAGAACTTGTATAAGCTTGATGTGGAATATTATGCTACATTAAGTAGTAAGGCAGAAAAGGTACAGAGTCAAGATGTTATTTAACTCTGACACGGAAGACTTGGTAATTTTTCCCTTGGATCCCTTAAAAGTATGCAGCAAATAACCACTAGCCTCCACATCCCATGATCAAGACAATAAATTACATGCAATATTGGAGAGAGTCCACTCTAATTTTTTTGGACCCTTCTTGACTACCTCCACTGACAAACATAAGTACTATGTTATTTGTATTGATGATTTCAGAGTCAAGGAAGTGTTGAATCTTCTGCATGTGGAAGAAGGATGAGACGTTCTCAAAATTTGTAGAATTCAATGAACTAGTTGAAAAAGAGACCAACAAGAAGGTGAAGGATCTCATGAGTGACAATTGAGGTGAGTATGTTTCAAAAGAGTTCTTTTTTTTGTGCAAAAGAAGGTATTCAAAGAGAGATCAGAACACCCCACAACCCACAATTGAATGGGGTAGATGAGAGAAAGAACAGGAGCATTGTGGTAGTTGTGAGAGTTATGCTACATGACCAAGCCCTGCCACTACATTTGCAGGAGGATTCATGTAACACAACAATCTACTTGCAGAACTGGAGTCCTCATCATATTCTTGGTATGATTACATTGGAGGAGGATTTCTCGGGGAGAAATCCAGATGTGTCTCACTTTAGATGTTTTGGAGCCATTGTTTATTGCCATGTCTCCAAAGATTCAAGGAATAAACTTGAGCTGGCAATAGAGTTCGGAGATCTTGTAGGTTACACTGAAACTCCACATAATTACCAGGCATACTTACCTTCCCTCATAATGACAATTTTGCGAAGGGATGTAAATTTTGGTGAGGAGAAAGAAATTATATGCTCTCTTGAGAGGGAGCTTCAAATCCAACCAGAAGAGGAGCTTTTATCTCCTTAGGAGGAGCCTTAGGAAGTTGTGGAGAAGTCACAAGTGGAGGATTAGAGAGGAGGTTGGAGTGGAGACATCCACTCAAGCATAGCCATCCTAAGAAGGTAGAAAATGAACCAGGGAAACTGGTAGATTGGTGCAGGATGCAAGGGAGAATGTGGGAGCTCCTTCAAATTTTCACATGAAAAGGAGGCCACCTAAAAGGTACACTAGCTACATGGCTCTAATGACTGAGATTGTAGAGACTGAGCCATCCTCTTTTGAGGAAGCAGTTGGGAAACCAATTTGGGTTGATGAAATGGTGGAAAAATATGAATCCATCATGAAGAATAGCGTTTGGGAAGTGGTCCCAAGACTGGTAGATAAATCAGTTGTGGGTTCAATATGGATCTTCAAGGTTAAGCATGCAATATATGGAAGTATAGAGAAGTATAAGTTCATATTTGTGGCCAAGGGATTCTCTCAATGATGGAATTGACTATGAGGAAACATTTTCTCTCGTAGTAAGGTATTCATCCATTAGATCAATTCTTACATTGGTTGCACAGATGGGGTGGAAAATCCACTAGATGGATGTAAAAATAGAATTTATAAATGGTGTTATTGAGGAGGAAGTGTACATAGAGAAACCAAAAGTTTTTGAGACATTTGATCAGAAGTCTCATGTGTGTAGAGTCAAGCGAGTAGTGTACATTCTCAAACAAGCACCCCGAGCTTCGTACACTCAGATTGATAGTATCTCACTGGATTGGGCTTCACCAAAAGTGAAGTGGATGCAAACCTCTATCATATTTTCGTAGAAGGTAATTTTTTTTATCATTTTTTTATATGTTGATGATTTAATATTGATAGGTGATGAGCAATTGATCAGCTCTTGTAAGGAGGAGCTTACAAGGGAATTTGAGATGAAATACATGGGACTCATGCACTACTTCATCGAGTTGGAAGTATGTCAAGGTGATGGGGAATCGTTTGTGTCTCGAGGGAAGTATTCCACCAAGATACTACAGAGATTTTGCATGGAGATTTGTAAGCCCATGGAGGCACCTCTAGCGACCAACTGGAGGAAGGAGAATGCCACTTCAGGTTGTATCTCTTCAGTTTGTTGGATAATATAAAAGGAAGGACTAGTTGTTTCTCCGTGGACGTAGTCCAAACTGGGTGAACCACGTATATCTGTGTCTCTCTTTTTTTATGTGTTTTCTATGTTTATATTTCTGCAATATTTTATGTGTTCCATTGCTCCATAATATATAATTTTCTAACAGTATCTTGTGAAGACACAACCATACATGTGCTATGTAGTCAACCAGTTGTTCCAAGCTATGGTTAGGCCGACCAAATCGTATTGGAAGGAAGCTAAGCATGTTTTACGGTACCTCAAAGGCACTACCAAGTATGGATAATCATACAAATAGACAAAGGGAGTGAAATTTAGTGGCTTCACAGATGCAAATTGGGCAGGGAGTCCATCTAAGTGAAAGAGTACATCAAGTGGAATTTTGAATGTTGGATCCACAAAAATTTCCTAGTACAACAAGAAGGAGAGATCGGTGGTGCTCAGCTCGACAAAAGTTGAATACAAGGTTCCAATTCAAGTAGCATGTGAGGTGATTTGGATGAGAAAGATACTTGTGGAACTCTTTGGTCAGGAGAAAGATCCAATCGTGATATATTGTGATAATCAGAGTTTCATTAAGCTCTCTAAGAATCAAGTATTTCATGATCAATCCAAGCACATAGATATATGGTATCATCATTTACGAGATTGTGTGCGGAGGAGGATAATGTTGCTGCAATACATTCAGACAAAGGAATAAGATGTTGACATCTTGACAAAGGCTTTGTCAAGAGGGAAGTTCAAATTCCAAAGGTGAAGGATAGGGGTGGTTTAAAATCCATTTCTTGCTAAGAGGGAGTGTTGAGAAGTGTAGCAAGAAAGTCTCAATTTGACTTTGCCTTGGTCAAATTGAGAAAAATCGAATTTCCACATCAGCAAACAACTTGGAGGTAGTTAACTGAGGTGACATGGCTCTTGTCACTCAGTTAGCTTAGTAAATTTGAGTTATAGGGCTTGGATTTTAGTTATGCATGTGCGATTGATAATTTGTATCAATCCAGTTCAGTTATTTCTTGTTGTACTCAATTAAACTAGTTCTAATTGTTGATGGAACTAGTTGGAGGTCAGTTGTGTAGTGGGACAACAGTCTAACTCAATGATCATACAGTTAACTGCCCAATCAACCAAAAATAGCTATTGCATCTAGATAATTTGATTTCCCCAGCTGAGGTGGATATTCCAAGGTAGTGTAACATCAATTGTAGACTAGTCTTGAGTGTATAAGTGCTGCTTGCAGTCAGAGATCCAACCCTGGGAATTTCTCAATAAATTGGAGGAAAATTCCTAAAAAATAGGGGCCTAATTCCTTAGGATTTGTGAAAGGAAATAGGGTCTCAAGATGAGGCATAAATTGACTAAGTTTGGGTCATAACTTCTCACTGAGCAGAGAGAAAGGTTCTTCACTTGCAGGTTGAGCTTAGAGCGAGAAATAAATTGCAATACATTCTCTATTCATCTTATTAATGCAAGAAGACTTAAGGGGTTTTGTCTAGTTGGTTTCCCATAGATAAATATGTGTACTTGTGTCTATGATTGATGCATGTTTGTGAATGTTGTTCTAAATTTTGAATTAATTTCCGTAGAGTAGTAGAGTAGAAGTGTGTCTCTTAATTTAGATTAAATTTCTTGAGCATATGAAATTCTATTAGCATATTTCTACATGTAACTCTTTGTCATATGTGGGATAGTTAACAACAACTTGAGAGAAAATATTAGGGTGGTAAAACATAGGCTTACGATATTGTATCAATATTGCACCCATGGCATATCCACTAGCATCTATCTCGATCTCAAATGGATATTGTAGTTCATGCAAGACTAATATAGGCGTTGTGTTGTTACTTTCCTTCAATGTGTCGAAAGCCTTTTCTTGCTATCCTCCCCACTGAAATACTTTATTTACACTCATCAGGGTATGCAAAGGAGATGCAATCACTAAGAGTTTAGCTATGATTCTTCTCCAGTATTCAATTACTCCCAAGAAGCTTCTCACTTTTGTCACATTTGTAGGTTTAGGCCATTGTACATTGCATCAACTCTAGAAGGATAAATCTTCAATTGACCTCCTCCAACAATATGACCCAAATACACCAAAGAATTTTGGCCAAATTCACATTTGGACAACATTACATGTAATTTCTCCTTTTGCAACATATCCATTACTTACTTGACATGTCTTACATGATCATCCCATGTTTTTCTAAAGAGAAGAATGTCATCTAAATATACAAGCATAAACTCATCTAATAATGGTTGAAATATATCATTCACTACACACATGAATGTTATTGGGGCATTGCAAAGCCCAAATGGCATTACCAACTACTCAAACGATTCTTGATTTCTTTTGAAAGTTGTTTTCCACACATCATTTTTTGTAATCTTGATCTAATGGTAACCATTGTGTAAATTCAACTTAGTGAAATAAACAAAAATTTTCAACTAATCAAGAAAATCATATAGATAAGGGAGAGGATATCAAATTTTCACCATGATCTTGTTGATAACTAGATAATCCATGCACATTCTCCATGTTCTATCTTTCTTCGGCACCAATGCAATTGGTGAACCACATAGGATGAGCTAGGTTTGATGACTCCTTGGTCCAACAAGTCTTGCACCTGCTTCTTGATTCCCTTCATTTCCATAGTTGACATCTTGTACATGTCCACATTTGGAAGAGGGAAATCTTGTTGAAGATAAATAGCATGTTGAATTTCCCTCTTGGGAGGCAATCCACCTAGTTCCTAAAAATCGCATTATATTTACTAACAATATCAACATTTATTTCCTATGAGAAGGATTAGAACCTTTGAAAGAATCATATGCGTCAGCATCAGATGCATCATCATCTTTTGTCCTCACAACCATGAGCATACACTTCTTGTTGGAGCTGATGAGCTTGTTCATCTATCTTGCATTAATGAGAGTTGAAATGAATTTCATATGGTGATCTCTAGCAATATATTCCACCCCATATTTGGTGAGATGGCACTTGTTCTAATTCCTAAAAAATACTACCTTCCTATCATATAAGTATGGGCTTCCCAAGATAATGCGACAAATTTCAAGTGGGACAATATCTGAATCAGTCTCATCTATCAACTTTGAAGCAATAGAAAATTTGAGCCCACACTACTTGGTGACACTGATTTTTTCATTATCGAACACCCGACCAAGAGGATAGGGTTTTGGATGAGGTCTCATTTCTAAACCCAACTTCTTAACAATTGATTCTGAGATCAAATTAACTTGAGAACCTGGATCAAACAGTGTACATAATTTTGTGGGCTTAAATACAAATCTTATATGAAACAATTTTCTTCTTTTTCTTTCATCATATGAGCTTTACTTTGAAAACTTGAACTAACATGAAAGGAACCTTAAAATTGTACATGAATGACTATGATTTGAATATCATCACTAGAATCGAAACCTAGGTCTTGTTGCGTTATAGAAACCATCGTCTACTTCCATTTTCCACCAAATTACTTCTTAGGCTTTAATTATGGACGTAGCTTCTAACAATGCTCCTTTTCATACCCATGTTTCTTGCAATGAGTGTACTATGACACCATTTATTCTCTACTTTAGTGCAAGATCACCCATCTTATATACTAGTCTCCATAGTTTCCAATAGGAAAATACTTCTCCTTGAGGGAATCAACAAATTTCCCTAAGTAAGATATATCACATACATTTCATAATCTTAGACATGATGCACTTGGTGAGTATCCCACCAATATTCGACATGGGAAGGGCCTTTAGGAGTGAAAAATAATCTTCTCACTATTAGAAAAGTTGTGAATAGAGAAATAATCCTCTATTAGGTTTAATTATATCTTGAAAGCTTAGGCATCTATCTTTCCTTCAAATAAATGTATGTCAAAATTAAATTATACCTTTATAAGATTCTCAACTCAACATCATGATTGGATCTATGGATCTATCATTATTGTGTACTTCTGATCCAGATTTAAACAGGAACGCAACAAATTACAGAGATAACCATAAACACAAAGATGCAGCAGAAATAATACTTCATTTCAATAATGGAAAATACTGAAACATGCTTACAATCAGAAATGGAAATAAACTAGCTAGGGCGATGGTAGCTTATCTCTGAGAAGAGATGTGATGGCTACATGCCTCTGAACTTGTTACAATGAGGCTCGAAGGCCTATTTATTGTTTGAGACACCATGAAAAACCCTTCACATTCCAAAACCTAACCCTAGGAGATGAAACACCAAACTGTGGGCCCCGTTTGGGGGTAAGT
>APFE030723067.1:75287-110022 GCA_000404065.3 Pinus taeda
GTTGTGCTATAATTAAGGAAACTGAAAATGCTGAGAAAGACAATGGTGGGGGTCCAGGTGGACTTGGCAGGTGGCCACCAATATCCACCTGGATCAACTTCATCCATCATGGGAGGTTGTTGGGGTTAGTAAGGGGTGTCTCCAAAAAAATTATTTAGTTCAAGGAATTTATGTTAGGGCTCGACCCTAACCCCTTTATTAATGTAATAAGCCCAAGAGGCATTGTAAGAGTCATGATTATTTAGTCTAATAAACAAATCCCATAAGCATTGTAAGTGGTTGACCCGTAGTATAAAAAGGGACAACAATTAGTTATAACGGGCCATAGTTAATAAATAAAGCGATTAAATGGAAATATGTAAGGGACCACGAGTAGTTAGGGTTTTGAGTATCAAGAAACTATATAATGTTGAATACAGTAAGGAAAGGCTTGTCTTATGTTGTGTAATTGAGCCCTACTCTACTACAGGTTACCCCTCGAAGAGGAAAGTGAACAATATTTTTGCAGATCTTACGAAAATATTTTTGTTGTTCTCATCTCATTGTGTTATTTTTATATGGTATTACTGGCATATTCACTTTTCTAATATTTTATGTAGGTCAAGCATATTATAAGTGGTATTATAGCATTTTATCAGGCCAACGTCTCCACCAATTTTAGTACAAAAAAAATTAGGCTAAAGACATTTTTCAACGTCTTTAAACTACAGAGATTTTTATTTACAAACATTAACCTGCGGTTGGGGAGGCATACATGTAGGAACTACAAGAGGTGGTCACATTTGTTTCACTCCCTTGTAACCCTTGTTGGTACCCCTTCAAGTAGTGCCGCATCAGACAACACATGTGCACAAATACACTTCCACATACCTATGGTATATCATAAGCTCCTAAGGTTACCCTGAAACCAAACCCTAGTTAAGTCATCGATCATCTTGCTGCTATAGTACACTAAGAACAACACTCGGTGAGATTACTTGCACGTACCTGGGGTATTCGAGTAGTATGACTAAGGGCACAATCGATCCTCCTTAGTTAGTGCCTTGAAATATTGGGTCCAGTACTATTGTTAGGCCCCTGGCATATATCGCAATCTATAGCACCTCACACTCCTTTATTGCCCTAGTTCCCTCTCTTTTGTTGATTGGTCATCACATCTTGCAGTATCTAAAGGTTGGGGTTTATGCTGTAGCAATACAAATTAGATCTTGTTGTATCCTATCATTGGGGTGTCTGTCGCCACAGTATAGATCAAATATTGTCATATCTAGTAGTTGGTGTTTTTATCATTGAAATTTTTTCAGTATCTAGATGTTGGTGTTTCTATCATCGCGGTACAGACTAGTAGAACCAACAAATTCCTAGACATTTTTTAGGATCAAGATTTTGGGATTTCAGTCGCAACAATATTGATAGGCTGGGAGTAAAACTCCTATCGAAGTAAAAAAACAGAGTTTAGTGGTCCCAAAATTTTGCGTGGAAGTGATCCGAATTTAAACAGGAATGCGAAAAATTACATATATAACCATAAATACAAAGATGCAGTAGAAATAACACTTCATTTCATTAATATCAAATATTTAAGTATGCTTACAAACAAAATGGAAATAATACTAGCTCGGGCAATGGTAGCTTATCTCTGAGAAGAGATGTGGTGGCTACATGCCTCTAAACTATGTTACAATGAGGCTAAAGGGCCTATTTATTATTGAAAAGCATGAGAAAACCGTAAACAACCAAAACCCTAACTTCACGAGATGTAACGACAAGATTTTGTGAGCCACATTGGAGTTAGTTGGGCAGCCAAATTCCCGAGGTCATTACTTGGTCATATTATCTTCGTTTGGTGCGTATCATACCTTGTTGGAAAGGTCTCTCTGAGTACTACAAGCTTTACCACAAGCCCCTACCTTTAACTATAGGCTTGTAGCGGACCTTAGAAAAATGTCGTTTAGGGGGTCAAAACTACTCTGGAAGTTCAAGACCCGAAAAACTACTAAAAATAGTAATTGTTGAAATAAACAAGGAAACAAATGAAATTTAATGGAGGTCTATGTGGGATAGGTGGGTGGCCACCAATATCCACCTGGATCACTCCTCCCCCTTAGGAATAAATTATCCCCATTATGTGCAGAGCCTCCATGAGGTGAGGAAACTTCTATTGAGCTTGGTCCCTGGTGAGCCACTTGCCTTAGTGCAGGAGTTGGCTAGCTTTAATAACCCGATATAGTTGGCTCTTTTGTTGCTAAGTGTTCTTGACCTATGTGTCCATAATCCGATCATTTGTGGTCTGTTCCATGCAGTCTAGATTTAACTTTGTTGGTGTGAGTTGTTATGCAATGTCTAATGTGTCCAACAATGGTGGGAAGTATGGTCAAAGGTGGTCCACATTGAACACTGGGTGCAGGCCAAGAAATGGGGGAATGTTGAGCTGAAAAGCATTGTCTCCCACAACCTTGGTAATGGTGTAAGGACCATAACAAAGTGATTTGATCTTCTGATGGGCTCTTGTAAGGCGTTCTTTTTGAAAATGAAACCAGACTTTGTCACCCACCTGAAACTTGTGTGGCACCTAATGTTGATCATGTCATTGCTTGTACTTGGCATTTGACTTCTCCAAGATGTCGTGAACCTACTGGCGAATGTGTTGGATGTGTTTAATATATCTGGTCACTTTATCAGCCTCAAACATTACATGTGTGGATTATGTCTGCATAATCACATGAGGCATGGAAACACCATTCAGACATAATGGTTGAAATCATAGACCCACTTGAAAGGGACTACGACTAGTTGAGCTATAGAGAGCTCTATTATAATTGTGTTGCACATATGGAAGACTCTCACTCTCATCCTAGGTTTGTGGATTCTTGGAGTTGTACATGCGAAGTATGTGCACTATCATCTTATTAAAAACCTCTATCTAGCCATCAGTCTAGGGTTGGAAGGCAAACGATTTGGTGATCTTGGTGTCCAATAGTGTCCAAAGGCTTGACCAGAATGTGCTCAAGACCTTGCTATCCCAATCTAAGATAATTGTCTACGAGATTCCAAAATGTACCCATACTCTTTCAAAGAAGAGTTTGGTAGTGTCCTCTGTTGTGATACTCTTCCTGTAGGCCGCCAATTTATCCATCTTAGAAAATCTATCCATGACCACAAATACATAGTCATTACCATGCTTGGTAGAAGGGATGCTAGACATATAGTCCATGGATATGGATTCCCATGGCTGGCTGGGAGTAGGAAGAGGAGTGTAGAAGCCTTGCTTCTTGATGGTTGGATTGGCGATGGCGCAGGCAGTGAAGGATTTTATATAGTTCCCAACATCTAGTTGGATTTTGGGCCAATAAAAGTACTTTTGTAGTACAGCCACAGTTTTCTCCACACCAAAGTGTCCTGCTCACTTGAAGGAACACAAAGGTGGCCCAGGTAGCATAATAATGTGTACTGGAGGTGGAAATTGGGAAATTTCTTGCTAGCTACTAGCATCTGGTATGTTGAGGAAAACCCTAGATCATTTTTGTATAGTTAAAGCCATCTGAGGTCTTGTGACCACAAGAGTTGAGAGCAGTAGTGAGTGTTGCAACTAGGGGCCGGCTGAGGTAGTCTCCAACATGATTGGTGCTGCCCTTTTTGTATTTAATGTTCAAGTGGAATTGTTGCAGATATGTAGACCACTTCTATTGGCGATTTTTTTGAAACTTACCTTGTGTCTGTATAAACTGAAGAGGTAGGTGATCATTGTGGATGGCATCTCCTTCCCCAGAATGTAGTGCTTCCATTATCAGCAAGCCTGCATGATGGAATACATTTATTTATCATATGTGGGCTACTTCTAAATTGTAACGGAAAGTCTCTCATCATGATAGGCCACTGGATGCCCATGCTAAGTGAGGACTACACCAATAGCATAGTCTAAGGCATCTATCTTGATTTTAAATGGCTACTATAGGTCTGACAGTGTGAGTACCAATGTAGAGCAGAGGTGGTGCTTTAACTCAACGAACGCCTTATGTTGGGAACCAAGAAAAAATTTCTTTCACCCCACCCTTAGTAATCTGACCTAGGTGGATATTGGTGGCCACCTGCCAATTCTACTTGGACCCCCACCATTGTTTCTATCAATTTTTCAATTTCCTTATTTGTAGCACAATTTACTATTTTTGGCAGTTTTTCGGGTCCTGAACTTCCAGAGACATTTTGAGGCCCTAAACGATGTCTTTTGGGAATGCTAGGAGCAACACAAATCATTCATCCCAAGGTTCTATTCCTCGAATAGATCTTTCTAACGAGGTATTGTGCGCATCAAACGAAGATCGTATGCCAAAGTTACGACCCCAGGAAGTTGATGTACCAATTTACCCAAAATGGGGCCCATAGTTTGGCACTTCATCTCCTAGGGTTAGGGTTTTGTATGTTTAAGGTTTTCCATTGTTTCTCAACAATAAATAGGCCCTCGATCCTCATTGTAAGACATTTCAGAGGCATGTTGCCGCCACATCTTTCCTCAGAGATAAGCTACCATTGCCCGAGCTAGTTTATTTCCATTTCTGTTTGTAAGCATATTTCATTATTTTACATTAATGAAATGAAGTATTATTTTTGTTGTATCCTTGTCTTTATGGTTATCTTTGTAATTTGTTTCATTCCTATTTAAATCCGTATCATAATCTGACTCAAAGGCCAAATGATATGGGAGAATCAAAATACAAACCTTCGATAGAAAATTTCAAGGCCAAAAAAACTGCGAAGCTCCGTTAGAGTGGTCAAGGCTGGCCAATCCGAAATGACTTGGATCTTGGTCAGGTCCACATGCATGCCACGCTCATCTATGATGTAACCTAAGTATTGGACTTGGCTCATGCCAAACGTGTATTTCTCCAAGTTGGCACACAGTTTGTGTTCCCAAAGGGTTTGAAGGACCTGTCGAATGTGTTGCAAGTATTCTTCCCAACTCTTGCTGAAGATGAGGATGTTGTACAAATAAACCATCATGAATGAGTTAGTGAAGGGCTGCAAGATGTCAATCATTATCCTCATAAAAGTAGCAGGGGCATTCGTCAACCCGAAGGGCATAACCAACCATTCAAAAAGGCCTTCCTTGGATTTAAAGGAAGACTTCCATACATTTGTGGGTGCTATTGGAACCTGGTGATAACCAAAATTCAGATCAATCTTACTAAAATGCTTGGCCAATCAATCCATGGGATTGGATACCTGTTCCTGATAGTGATTTTGTTTAGTGCCCAATAATCAATGCAGAGCCTTTAGGTCCGATCCTTCTTATGTACAAGTAAAATTGGGCTCCCACAAGGTGAGGAACTTAGTTGGATGTGCCCATTTTGTAGCAACTCCTAGATTTGCCGCTTGATCTCTTCATTTTCTAGAATGGAGCAGCAATATATTGGCCCATTGGGTAGAGGTGCTTTGTTATGAATATAATTCATAACAAGTAAAAAAATAAAATAAATGTAAATATTAAATAATCAAATATTGATTATGTTAAATAGTCATTAAGTTACGTGAAAAGGCATGTCTAAAAGACATGCCTAATCACGAAATGACACCTACTTAGGTATATATATGTTGGTCCTCATTGTAACATTCATCACTTGTACATTTTTATATATATTAATAAATTATTATTATAAATAATAATAATCTTGTGTATTTTTACATTCAAGTCAACAATCTTTCAGTTTTCATGCTTCATGCTTTGGGAGTCATATCAAATGAATGCTTGACCTGACAATGCAAGGGTACCCCTATGAGTGAGGAGAAGATGTCCTTGTATTCTTCCACGATCATATCCACCTTCTTCTGCTGCTTGGAGGAACTCTTCCCGGGGCCATGGATGTGGCTATGACCTTCACCTTATTTTGAGAGCGAATCAGAAAGAAAGCAATTTTCCTAGTCTAGGAGATGACCTTACTGCATTGCTTAGTAGAGATCAAAGAGATGGTAGTAAGTGGGGCTACCTCCGGTATCCTGCATAACTTAGTACCCAAAGAAATAATAATAAAGCGAGGTTTAGACTCATATACAACATGCTGCTTCCATAAGTATGGTTTTCCTAATAATACATCACATACTTCAAGAGGAGCAACATCGCACAGTACCTCATCCATGAAGGGCTTGATGTTGTAGGGAAGGTGACACTGTTGGCTGACGTGGAGATCTCGTCCTTAGTGAAGCCACTCGATGGTGTACGAATGAGGATGTGTTGTAGTCAGTAGGCCCAGCCACTTCACAACCTTCGCTGAAATGAGGTTCTTTTGGCTCCCATTGTCGACAATGAACTGCAGTAGAGAACCATTCACCCACATCTATGAGTGGAATAGGTTCTCCCCTTCTTTTGAATCTTCAAGCTCAATCTTCTGGATCTTAATGGTGGCCATAGTGGCACTCGGCTTCGCATCAATGATCTGCTTCCCTTCGTCATTCCCATTGTCGGGTTCTGACTAAGAGTCAGGACATGCATCGGACTCAAAAGCCTTCATCTCAGCCACCAGTGACTGCTCGGCCCGACACTCAATTGTGTTGTGAGTGGTGCTCTTATGGAACTCACACCAATTTCCCCTGTCCTTCTTTGTCTTCGTGGTGTTGTTCTTTACTTGTGTCTTTTGTTGGTTGTCCTGGGTCTCCCTGCCTTGGCTTTTCTCTTTGCTCTACGATTTGGGGGCGCCTTCCCCTACTTAGGATTCGCAGATCCAAAGTCTAGTTTTTCTATTTAAGCTTCTACGCAATCTTGACAGTGTGTTGGTATGTCGTGCTGAGTGAGGAGATATCTACGAACTCCATCCAATCTTGTATGTACTTGTGTAGGCAGTCGCGATACTTGAGTAGCAAATGTTTCTCAAAATCCTTGATACCCAAGCTCGTGCGAAGGGTATGAAAAGAATTAGTAAACTTTGGCACGTCTTGGTCCCTTCCCTGTCACAACGTGGTCCACTTTATGTATTTATCCTCATAGGTCCTGAAAGGGTAGTATTTCTCCTTGATGGCGTCCTAGAACGAATCCAAAGTGTGTACGACCAAAAATACTAAGGGAATACTTTCATCCTTCTCCTCATAGTAAATTTCCCACCAATCATTCACGTGGGTGGCAGCTTTGAGAGGAGAAAAAGTAATATTTTCTCGGCTGGAAAAATCATGAATAGAAAAATATCCTTTTAGCATATTTAAACATTTATCTACGGCATCTACATCTATCTGACCCTCAATTATGGGAATGTCAAAGTTAATTTGTACCTTAAAGGGTGTGGTGCTTCCAAAGTAGCTATTAGAAGTAGATACGTCACCCTTGGGTAGCCACTGAAGGATCTGGGAAAAGTTGTCCATCATCGCATTCCTTTGTCACTCGAGAGCTTCTTTGAGAAATATTTGAGAGGATCTCTTGCCCCCTCATCTTTCTTTTCATCCCCCATGGGAGTCTATCAGGATTTGTAAGGCTTGTCTTGCAAAGGTTCGACCAATTCAAGCCCTAACTCCTTATATCCCAACCTCACTATGGACATGCAAAGAAAAACAGAGAAAGAGAAAATCGATCTAATACCACTGATATGAAATCAAATAGGAACGCAAAAAATTAGAGATATAACCATAAATACAAAGATGCAACAGAAATAACACTTCATATCATTAATACCAAATACTGAAGTATGCTTACAAACAAAATGGAAATAAGACAAGCTTGGGTGATGGCAGCTTATCTCTAAGAAGAGATGTGGCAGCTACATACCTCTGAACTATGTTACAATGAGGCTCAAAGGCCTATTTATTATTGAAAAGCATGAAAAAACCCTAAACAACCAAAGCCCTAACCACAGAAGATGTAACACCAAGAGTTGATGGGCCCCATTTGGGTTAGTTGGGCAACCAACTTCCCAGGAGAATAACTTGGTCATATTATCTAAGTTTGAAATTCACAATACCTTATTGGAAAGGACTCTCCAAGTAATACAAGATTTTATGCAGGCCCATGCCTTTGGCTATTGGCCTGAAGAGGACCTTAAAAAGACGTCATTAAGGGGTCAAAACTGCTCCAGACGTTCAGGACCCGAAAAACTACTAAAAATAGTAAATGCTGAAATAAACAAGGAAAAAAATGAAACTAAATGGAGGTCTATGTGGGATAGGTGGGTGGCCACCAATATCCACCCAGTTCAGGAAGAGACCTAGAACATGTGGCTCATGACGGCGAGTTAATCGCAATGATACCATCTACTAGTAAGCATTTTGTTTTTTCCCTACGGTCACAAACTTTTTTGAACTGTTTGTAAGACATCAAAAGAATCCCTGCATCATTCCCATTATAGGCATACTAATTTGAAGTAAACAAAAATTTTGACATGGTCTAGTGTATGGTAACTTCGAGGGTTATGGAAAGCCTCCAGAAAAAAGTGGATGACATCGAAGCAAACCTCACCACTAAAATCCAAGATTCAATTACACAGGTCCTGGATAACTTCATACCATAACTCAAGGCGAAAACACCCATCAAGATGGGGGACAAGGTTGATTCCCACCTGGAAAGAGAATTTAGCCACCATCACTATGAGATATATCATAATTTCCACGGGGGTCACGAATATTCTTTCAATAAGACACCCAAGATTGACATGCACAAATTTGATGGTTCTAACCCAACCCAGTGACATATCTAAGGAGGAAGTAGTGGAACCCCAAGATACTATAACAGATATTGCAATAACCCCTGAGGAACCAACTATATCTCTAATTGCATTAGTAGGCATTTCTTCTCTACAAACGCTTAAAATTAGAGGCTTTATTAAGCATCGACTAGTGGTGGTATTAATTGACAGTGGCAGCACACATAATTTTTTCCATAAAAGGGTTGTTGAGGCAGTGCATTATTTTCTGAGGGTAGTGTCCAATCTTTAGGTCCTTATAGCATATGGGAGGACCATGAATTGTGAAGCTCATTATGAGAACATAAAGCTCCATATGGGGGACTATCACCTTAAAACACACATGTTTTCCATTAAAATAGGAGGATGTGACATCGTCCTCAGAGCTGAACAGATGCACACACTAGGCCCTATTACCATGGACTTCCAAGAACTATATATGAGCTTCAAACATAATCGGAACACTCATACCCTTCTTGGGCTCCAAGTAGGCGCTCCCACTATCATTAGCTCAGAGAGAATGGAGAAGCTTCTAAAAAGGGGACACCATGGGGTAGTTGCTCAATTCAATGCAATTCAAGCTATTGAATCCATCCCTGTCGATATTCATCTAGACATGAAAAATGTGTTGAGTGACCATCAACAAGTGTTTGGAAAACCAAAGGAACTACCCCCCTCTCGAGGTGAGCATGATTATAGCATCCCTTTTATTTTGGGTAGCTATTTTCCTAATGTACAACCCTATAGGTACCCATTTGCACAAAATAATGAAATTGAAAATATTATTAAGGAGCTACTAGAAGCAGGTACGATTCGTCCTAGCACTAGCCCTTATTATTCGCTTTGGTCATGGCCCTAAAGAAGGATGGGGAATGGTGCATGTGTCCCGATTTCAGGGCCCTTAATAATCTCACCATCAAGGAAAAACTTCCTATTCGAGTCGTCGATGATCTCCTAGATGAACTCTCTAGCACCGAATTATTTACCAAGTTGGATCCTCATTCGAACTATCACCAAATCATAATGAAATTACCAAACATCCCCAAGATAGCTTTTAGAACCCATGAAGGTCACTATGAAGTTTTAGTTATGCCCTTTGGTTTTTTTATTTCACCTTCCACCTTTCAAAGTCTCATAAATCACCTTCTCAAGCCCTATCCCAGAAAGTTTGTCTTGGTATTTTTTGATGATATACTCTCTACAGCAAAATGTGGGAAATACATCTTCAACATGTTGACCAAGTCTTGTATAGTTCTATAGGAGAATAAATTATTTCTTAAATTGTCCAAGTATTCTTTTGGAATGGAAGAGGTGGAATACCTGGGACACATTTTTAGTTGCGCAAGAGTATGAGTGGGCCCCAAAAATATTCAGGAAATGCAATATTGGCCACAACCTCGGACCTTGAAAAGTCTACGAGGATTTTTGGGTCTCATAGGATACTATTGTAAAATTTTCAAAACTTTTGGATGCACTATCGTACCCCTAATGAGTCTTCTCAATAAAAATGCATTCACTTGGATAGACACAGCTCAACAGTCCTTCTTAGATCTCAAGCAAGCCATGTCTTCCACCTTGGTTTTGGTTCTTCCAGATTTTACAAAACCCTTTGTGATCGAATGTGATTCCTCAAGGATAGTTACTGGAGTAGTCTTAATCCAAGAAGGTCGACCAATCACCTCCACCAACCAAAAATTAGGTGGAAATAATTTGGGTCAAACCACTTATGAGAAATAAATGATGGTCGTATTACATCCAGTAGAAACTTGGAGACCATACTTACTTGGACTTCATTTCCAGATAAGAACTGTCCACCATAGTCTAAATTATTTCTTGGACTGGCGCTTATCCTCGCCACAACAAAACAAATGGCTTACCAAAATGTTGGGCCTTGAATATGAGATAGTCTATAAGAAAGGTCATGACAATGTTATGGAAGATGATTTATCTAAAAAATAAGAGGAATAAAGTTCCCTCTTATCCCTATCTTTCCCCATCCCATCTAGGATTGAGGAGGCCCATCATGAATGATTTTCCCATCCATCTCTTTCCCATCTAATCCAAAGGTTACAAGGGGATCCTAACCCTCTCACGGGTTACACTTGTTAGGCAAATATTCTTCAATATAAACATCATGTGGTTCTCTTCCCTTAGTCCACTCTCAAACTACACATCCTAGTGGAGTTTCACTCCTCTCCCATTGTAGGACATTTAGGCTTTCAAAATACTTATGCTCATGCCGACTGCTCTTTTTTGGGGGAAGGGATGAAACAAGCCATTCTTACATTTGTGGTTGAATGTGATGTATGTCAATGAAACAAAGGGGACATAGTGAAGACACTAGGAACCTTAAACCCAGTATCGCTACTTGCTTCTATATGGATGGATGTCTCCATGGACTTCATTATTGGTCTCCCTAAATCAGGAAACAAGTCGATCATCATGGTGGTAGTGATCGACTCTCCAAATATGCCCATTTTTTTTCCTTAGTGCACCCGTTCACTCTAGCTCTGGTGGCTCAGATCTTCATGGATCAAATTTTCAAACTGCTTGGCATACCTACCTCTATTGTGTTTAACCAAGATACTACATTCATCAGCAATTTCCGACAGGATGTTTTCAAGCTACATGGCACATAACTCCAAATGAGTACATCTTATCACTCGCAGAGAGATGGTCAAACTGAAGCAGTAAACGAATGTTTGCAAACCTACCTGTGGTGTTTTTCTTTGGACAGAGAACATCAATGGGTATAATGGTTACCTTTAGTGGAATTGTGGTATAATACTAATTATCATGAAGCAACCGAGATCACATCATATGAGGTGGTGTATGGACAACTCCAACCTTTTCCAACTTCTTATCTTCCAAGACCTTCCAAATTCTAGGAAATGGATAAGTTGCTTCATAGACAAGCTACTACTCTCGTTCTTTTGAAGGATAATCTCAACAAAGAACAAAACCAAATGAAGAAATAAGCTAACCAAAATCACTTAGAAAGATCTTTTCAAGTGGGTGACCAAGTGGTCCTTTGACTCCAGCCTCATTAGAAGATGTCACTCAAAGAAAAGGGCTTCCAAAAGTTAGCTCCAAAATTTTATGGGCCTTAACAAGTGGTTCAGCAAATTGGCTCCATCACCTACAAACTAGCAATTCCAACCACTTCCAAAATCCACCCTGTCTTCCACGTTTCCTGTCTCAAGAAAGTCGTGGGGCATAATTGTAAGGTTCAAACCACCCTTCCTGAATTGGATGAGGAAGTATCTATTTGGCTCTAACCCGAATAAGTCCTCAATTCCAAGGAATGACATATCCATGACCGTACTATCAAGGAAGTCCTCATCCAGTGGAAAGACACATTACCAGAAGATGTGACATGGGAATCAACAACTATTCTTCAGAAATTTTCGCAACTTCAGTCATGATGACAAGTCTATTTTTGAAAGGGGGGGCATGTTAGGGTCTGATCTTAACCCCTTTATTAATGTGATAAGCCCAAGAGGCATTGTAAGAGTCATGATTAGTTAGTTTAATAAATAAAGCTCATAAGCATTGTAAGTGGTTGACCTGCATTATAAAAAAAGGACTAAAATTAGTTATAACATGCCATAGTTAATAAATAAAGTGGTTAGCCTGCAATAGGTAAGGGACCACAAGTAGTTAGGGTTTTGGGTCTCAAGAAACTATATAATGTCGAAGATAGTAAGGAAAGGCTTGTCTTGTGTTATGTAATTGAGCTCTGCTCTACTGGACTTTGCCCCTCGAAGAGGCATGTGAACAGTATTTCTGCAAATCTTAATAAAATATTTATGTTGTTCTCATCTCATTATGTTATTTTAATATGGTATCACTGACATATTCTCTCTTGTGATATTTTCTACAGGTCAAGCATATTACAAGTTCTATTTGTAGCTTATCATTATTAGGGATATGCAAAGAAAAGGAGTAGAGAGAAGACTACTCTAATACCATTGATCCAAATCTTGGGGATGGTATCTAGAGAGGTTTGAATGTTCAGATAGGATGAACTTAACCTGACACTCCAATAAGAATTTCATCAAGGAACTAGCTTTATAGGTATATGGAACATTGACGAAAACCATTAAAGATAACTCACATTAATACACAAATAAGATACACCATAAAAATATGTGAGCAAGAAAAATGGGAAAAAGGATTCTATTATAATGAATCATTACATGTACTGAGACCAATTTTAAGACTTTTCCTTCTTGACTTAACTCTCTCTCCACTATATTTTTTAGAATAATGACTTACTGATAGAGTCAACTTTGATTAAATTTAACTTTGCTAATTACATGTTGATCACACTCTATCTAATAAAAAAAATATATTCATAACCTACCCATCCACAATTTAAATTTTAAGATACCAGATTTAACTTTAACCACACAATTTTAAAGTATCACATTTAACCTTAATGAGAATGAATTTCTAAAACTACTAATACTCTTCGTTCCATGATGTTGACATTATTAAATTAGAAACCATATAAATTTTTTAAATTATCTCTCTTATATATATTTAAAGATATAATAATATTTTTATAACGTTAACACTAAGCCTCTCGATTTAACAAGTCACATGCTATATAGTTGTTATGCACATCTTCCATTTTTAAGTTATAATTATTCAAAAGCTATATAATGTTAGTGGCAATTTTATAGAAGAATTTGATTTATGAAAAATAAACCCATACAAAATTAAATTACCACCCCTCAATATACTTTTAAAATTTGATGTTAGCTGAGGTGGAATCTTGGTTTGTATACATGACGATCAAAGAAACCCATATGATATAACTTGAATAGATGAATAGATGATGGGTTAATAACCATCTATTATTGTATGGAATATATTCTTAATGTAATTCATAATTAAACATGTATCTAATATATTTGGAATTTGACATCATTGATATTGCTTTTCAATAAGTGAATGTTCAAACGAAATCATAATCACTTTGAAAAATGGAAGAGAGTATTCTATTGTCTCCAAGGCCTAGATAATAATGATTAATGGAAGAGATTATTCTTTTTAGAAGGTTCCCAATAGTACATCGTGATAATTTTATAAAGGTTCCCATCGAGGCTAGGACTTGTGTCATCTTAAAATATGGAGAATGTAATTCATAATCTCTCACTTTTATGTTAAAATGAGTTGCCCATGCAATACTCCTTAATGTCCATGGATAATTCAATATTACACCAACATCATGATTATTATCTCTATTATCATGCTTAATTCAAATTGCAAGTCATTTTTTATTGATAATCTCTCCTTTCATTTAAAAAAAAACAAACCAACATGGAATACTCTTTCTATCACTATCCATATTCCATTATTTCATTGATATTATTCTGGTTATTTTGTTTAATTTAAACTACAAGTGTTCATGGACTCTTCCATTTTTAATATTATAATATTATGATTTTTATTTAGTTTAATTTAATAAAAATGATCTTTGTTTATTTTAAAATATAAATATATTATTATTTATTTACATATAAATAATAATATGTATTAATGTTGATATAAGATTTTGGTAAAATGTGTGTGGTATTTGTTGTTATGTCGATGTTTCGAGTGAACACTTTATGTCTTTGTAGATGGGTGAAATGTTCACCTGAAACGTCGGGCACAATAATGAACACCACACAGAGTTTACCAAAAGCTTATATCAACATCAAGTTAACAGCTATGAAAATCTTCATGCTAAAATATTTATTAATATTTTTATTTGTAAATGCATATTAATTCATTATTATTATTCAAAAAAATAATGATATTTAAAATAATTTATTAATCGTTTAAAAGTAGATTTTTTTGTTTCAAACCATTACTTATTTTGTTATGTGTAAAGAAAACAAGTTCTTAGCCAATTAAAAGTAATTTTAACACTTATTTCATTGAAAAATAGTAATTTAAACCTAAATAGTGTTTACAAGACAACCAATACCCTTTTAATCATCATTAAAACTATTTCTAATAAAATTATATATATATTTTTTAAACATTTATCTCCTCTCTCTCTCGCTCCTCGCCTCTCTCATCTCTGTCCTCTCTCTCTCTCTCTCTATATATTATATTAATATATAATATATGATTTAACCTTAATCACATGCATGAAAGCACATATTATCTAAGTTACAATTTTAATATTGAGTTAAGGCATTTGTGATGTGAATAACTTTGATTTAATTCTTATAGATCCATCACAATGTGTTATTTAAGTTGACGTTTCAAGCCAACGAGTATGGCTTATCTTCATAAATCTGACCATGCCTAATTGAATAAATACATGAGAGATAATAAGGAAGAAACCTAACAAAAAGTAAAAAAATGGATACAAAATCAATGAACGTTAAGTCAAATAAACATTCAAAACGTAAATTCCAAAAAATTATTAATATAAACCCTAAAAAAAAATGAATATAACTCGTAATAACTTAAAAATATATATAAAATTAAGGTTAATCGTAGAGGAGACAAATTAGATATAGGTGTAGCCTAACTAATAGATGAAAATGTTTTTTTGGTCAAAATCTCGCAATACAATTTCTAGTGAGATCGTGATTTCTTATTGTTTAAATTACACTTTTGACTGCACAAATGGATTCAACACCTTGAAAAGCCCTTGAGACACTCAATATTTGCAAATTAAACAAACTGATGGTTTTTAAAAATTTGTATTGGATTTTGAATAAAATTGACTACAAAATATATTCAAAAATAGATCATTTCATCTAATTAGTTAGACTACTCGATTTAAAAAAAAAAACAAAAATAATTATATTCATAATATTATATCTATATATTTATATATATTATATATATACTATTATATATAAAGTTTAGGACTAACAAACATATATGTAATTATAATTTAGGATCAAACAAATAAAACCTAAAAGGAAAGTAATGCAAAGTAATCATAAGAAAAAAAGTTCAACCGAAATTAAAAAATAGATAACAAATAAGATCAACAAAGAATTGTAAATATAAGAGAAATGAAAAGAAAGGATTAATTATAGAGAATAAGTACCAAGAGAATCTTCCGGAGGAAGCAAATCTTGAAGTAAGGGTGGGAATCTAGTTCTTGCTGATTTTCTGAATGTCATCTATGTTTAACCATATTCGACGATGGAGACTCACTCCACTTTATCATGGAGAAGTTTAACTTGTAACTAGACTTTGTTACAATAACATGGCTTAGTAATATTACATACCCAAACAACCATAACTCATATTCATATCACATATGAGTTGTTTTTTCTTAATCAATTTAATTAAAATGATAGAAAAGGCATAACTACTTTTGAGAGGAATCTCATCCTTTTATTTTTGATTACTACCAATAATATTCTAAAATATTTTGTGAAGGTTAAATCCCTACCATCCACCTAATAATTATTGATTATTAAATTAATCTTTATTTGTTAACAAAAATGAGTAGTTTTGTTATTAAGTCTACACCTCGTTGCAGCAAAATACTTTGGAGATGATTACATGGTTTTTTCATACATTTATTTCTTCAAGGAATAACTAGAGAAAAATACCAAAATTTCACATTAGAAGATTGCTACTACAAAATATTGACCTACACCATAACATTGGCAGACATAAAGTCTGTCAAATTGGCCTAACAACAAAACATATTTACATGGGGAATTCATAAACTGAAGGGAGAGTGTTCATTTGTCGGGGGTCTATTAAAATTGATTAACAAATGTCCTGGAAGTTGGATGGGAGCATTGGTTGTGGAGCTTTGATTTTCATCTATTTCAAACTGCAGTTGAAGCTCATTTAATTGTCTACGCAAAGTGTCCACTTTGTCTTCTTGATGGTTGAATTTGGAGCAGAGAGATTGAATTTCTTCTATGAGGAACATAATTTTGTTTAATTGATGATGACGAATCCAATGTAGGTTCAGGATCTCAGTGGGGAGGTACTCAACTTGTTGTGGTTGTTTATTGCCTTTGTCGTTATCACCAACGATGCTAGAGAGGTCCTACCAAAGTTTCATTGTGCAAATTACACCAGAATAGAGCCAGTGGTCAGGGTGGGCCTATTGTTGGAGGGTCTCAAGCTCAACATAATGGATGTTAGGAGGGTTAGAAATCGGTAAAAAGGCCAAGGGGGCAATTTGGGACAAATGAGAAGCCCCTTGGGGGACCGGAGGGGCACAGGATACTAAGTAGGAGAGTGCCTGAGTGCAAGAATAAATTCAACAAGACCGAGGGACCTCTTATGGAAGCCCAAGTTGAGGCCGAATTCCTGACCATAGAGTAGGAATTTTAGATCTTTGCATAGGCCTAAAACGACCCACTATGCACCTTGTCAAACAAATATGGGTAGAAGGGCATAATTGAGAGAGAATTTGACCTTATGTTCTAGCAAAGAGAACCTCAACACTTAAGAATTTCCTAAACATCTTGAACCTCCACCTGGCAACTAGACTTGATACGCCTTTCTCTCTTCAAAGTATTGGTGCAAATAAATACCTCGAGTAGTACCCTAGTCGAAGCTAATGAATATTTTCCTATCAGATTTATTTTCCCAACTCAAGCCATTAATAAAACCATGCCATAACATGTGAAAGTGCCATGGAGGCCATAGCCAAGATATCTTATATTTGTCCATCAATTTAACCCCACTACCAAAGCTCCCACACACTATAAAAATCATCTCACCATTAAATTTCACCACAAACCACCACCTCGAAGCCATTAAAGGTTCAGGTGTAGGATATGAGATCTGGTTATGACATTGACTATCGAAAACATCTGTTGTAGCGGCTACAAAAACCCTCCAAAATTTTGACTTAGCTTCGTTTTCGAGCCTCCTTACCAACCATCCTTAGCAGCATGTCTTGCACTATCCAAGTACATAGGCTTCAGCTGAGTTTCAGTGGCTTATCAGCCTGTGTTGGTTAACTTGTTTGCCTCCCACCCATTGGCTGACATTCCAGACTTAACCATTTTATGGATGAGGTGATCACCTAGAAAATTGTGCAATTCTAGAGGGGAACTAGCCTTCCCTCTAGTAATTGCACAATCCAACTGGGCTACCTACTGGCTCCAAAAATGCACAATCTAGCCAGGAAACCTTCCCTCTGGAAAATGTGCAATTGAATCCAACAATGGGCTTCAGCTCAAAAAATGCACAATTCTGACTGATAGCCAAGGCTTCAGTCCAGAAATTGCATAATGCAAGAGGGACAACCAGTCTTGCTCAGCCCAGAAACTGCGCAATTATCTTTCCTAGGCTTGTAGGTTGTTGCATGTGCTTTCATGTTGACCAATTTCCCCCAGGACTGAGCAATCTTGATTTGCATACATGGGCTTCTTTTCTTGAAAAGAAAAAAGAAAAAATCATCCCTATATTTTAGGGATCTATTTTTAGCAGGTAGACGTTACATGCAAAGATCGTTTTAGAAACTTCCTGCCAAGTGTCGCTTTTTCCTATATTTGTGGCATGCGCATCATAAGCCTCATCCTTATCAAACTTATGTATTCGATGTTGTAGATTTCATTCCTCACATCGATCTTGGAGCTCTGACATCCCATGTTGCATCTAGGAGTTTTTGGCACATTCAACTCAGCTTTTTCCGGGTAAGTCTACTTTTCATGTATTTTACTTCTTTTCTGTCTCTTTTTGTATTTCTCTTTGTATGAATGTTGTTTTCTTGGTTTTTTTGAACACCTGTTGTCATTTTCATGCATGTTAGCTTGTAGAAGCATTGTTTCAGTTTTTCATTGCATCTCATTGTTGTCACATACATGACATTGTTTATGCACTAGCGGTCGTCGTTGCAGTGAATCGCTTCACACACATGCTTGTTCTTCCATTTTCTGAATCCTACACTCACTATTTGCATGCATGATCATTCACTCTTGTTTACACTCAGCTTCACCATGCATTCATAACTTTTCATGTTTTCAATCGCCCATCGGCAGGTCTAGGATGCCTTGGCCCAGACCTTGCCTTGCCCGGCTAGCAATGCACACTTATGAGCATGGAGGATCTGCCTTCCCTCCAGAAACTACATAAATATGGTTCATCACTGGCCTCCAAGCTTACTTTGCGCAATTCTGGGAGGCAGTGGCTTTCTGGTCCCAGAAATTGCGCAATGCAATTGTTGGGTTTGCATGTCATTGCTGACTGAAACTACGTATTGCGTAGTTTTAGTCCTCAGTAGGCTAGCCTAGACTGTGAATTATGCAGTTTCAGTAATCAGTCAGTCTCCTGACAGCCCAGACTATGCCTTTCATGGTTTTTGCAGTCAGTCTCCCAGCCTCCGAGTGAAAATTGTGCAATCTTCCCAGTCAGTCACCTAGGTATGTTGAATGACAGTCCTCAAATTTGTTTTGATTTTTAATTGATAGATTGCTTGCCATGAGTGTTGCTATGTCTCCAAGTATCACAGGTGTGTGTCTGTCTCTTAGCAGTACAGGTTCAACGGCCTCAAAGAGAGAAGGGTCAAAGGACATTGTGGAAAGTGCAACTGGAGATGCAGTTGAACAAGTGTCTATGAGATTGCCTATCAATGAAGACACCAAGTTGTTCATCGACAGAGATATCAAGATGAAATGGCAGGACATCAATGATACATTGTCAGGCACATTTGAGGAAAATCTGGAAGACTGCAAGGTCTATGTCAACATTCACAAGATTGGCTTGTAACAGATTGCATGCAGGTATCCTGCATTTCCATGCGTGGACATGATCCACTGGATTGTCTCGCATATTGATCCTGAAACAATGGTGTTGCATAGTGCCAGTCGACTATAGCTTGCTACCTTTACGGTGAAGGACTTTCAGGAGATGTATCACTTGCCATAGTTTGTGATCATGATGGAGAAACCCTTTAGCAGACCTAGTAGTAGTGAAAACTAAAGATATATCTTGAAGAGCTAGCAAATGAGCCATCCAATTTTAGTACAACACCTGGCTAGGATTACAAGACAAAGATACTGCAGAAGGCATATCAGTACTTGGTCATCTTTTCATGTCCCTTATATGGCTAAGAGAGCATAGAGACAGAAGCCCGACATCCGCCCAAGGGTCAGCAAGTGAAGATATACATGTTCGCTTACATACTGGATGCAGTCTATGCCCGTCAGTAGTTCCCAAGCTTGGGTTGGGCATGGACACCTTCGGAAACCTATGTGCACACTTACTGCATATTGTTCTCTGAATGCGGCTTCCATGGAGTTATCATACAATTGTCAGACCACTTTGTAACCCCCGTGTAGAAAATGATATTTGAGAAAGATTCACCTTGCATGTCGCAAGAAACGATGGAGGCATTAATTGACATAGCATATTAGTATGCCACACCCCTTGGTACCTTCATACGTATGTACAATGTGGAGAAGCCTTCGCATGTTTTACCGAAGTTTTCCATTGACAAGCTTGTCATGCAAGAGGTGTCATATCACATCTCGAAAGGGTTGTCAGTGAGACTGCATAGGAAGAAGAAGGAACCTTGACCCGCTCTTCCTTTGCGGATCAGGTTGTATGAGATTCAAAATGTCAATCATGCTGAGGTCGAGAATGAGGATTTCAAGAGATTCACCTTTGGCACCATAAGCTTCAATTCGTATGACTTGCATTGCTTGGTCAAGGACAATTATGCGAGAGTGAAATTTCATTGGATCCACGGGGCATGTCATTGGCCTGAGGAAGACTCATGGAGATACTACTATCACTTCTCGAGGCTCAATGAACCAATTTTCATAGTTGTAGAGTGGTTAGCAAATCAGAGGGAAGCATTATCTTAGAGAGTAGCATCATCAGCAGTAGTGGAGGGTAGTAGACCTACGCATGACAAAGGCAAGAGAAAGGCTGTTGGCAGTCTAGAGACAGAGAAAAGTTATAAGTTTAAAGAAGATCCACTTGTGATGAAAGCAGCTTGGGAGATTGAGGCTAAGAGGTGACATTGTGACAAGAGGATCGTGTAAAGACTAAGAGAGAAATAGAGGATAGAAGAAACAAAAAAGGAGTTGTAGGAGTTGAAGCGACAACTCTGGGAAAAACAGGAGCTATGCAGAAGAGAGAAGGAAGCACAACAGGAACAAGTACAGCAGGAGGTGTAACATGCACAGATTGATTAAACTATGCCCATATGGGTTATAGACTCATTTGAGCAGCTGGAAGAGAGAAGATAGGTTGAGCAGTCGCAGTAGTAGGATTTATCTCAAGAGATTGAATAGATGATAGAGAAGATGGATACGGATATGGTTTAGCTAGATTCAGATCAAGATATTGACCTCATGCCTCATAACCAAGAGGTCACCCCACTGGCTTCACTAGATCTAGAAGTAGAGCAAGTCCCAAGTGATCAAGGTCACCCCATTGGCTTCAGTAGATCTAGAAGGCAATCCAAAGGCAGCGATGCACAACATATCTTTTGATGATTCACAACATAGAGTTGTGTAGTCGTGCAGAGTGCCTACTCTGGATGTCCACATATCTCCTTCATAATTTGAACGAGTGATCGTATCCGATGTGTGCAAGAATCCAACAGCATTGATCGATGCTACCACAGCATATACCAAAGCCACCAGCTCGAGTGTTCTATTCTTAATAGCAGAGAATGAGTGCATGGCTAAGGAGTTACAAGCAGCCAATCAGGGAGGAGAACAGGTTACAACATACGCCAGAGTAGAGTTGAGGAGAGCGATACTAGATGAATTATTGTCTCTCAAAGCAGTCATGCGGATGTTGTATTCTATATTTGTCACCATACTTAAGTCAGTTGTGCATCTCAATGGTTGGCAGTAGTGCTATGCTAGGAGAGAATGCATCTTGTCAAATCTGCACACTTTTGTTGATTGCATGAAAACATGGACAATGAGGTACAAAGGAGCCCCGTTGCATTGGCCAAAGATGATGAAGCCAAAGGTAGTAGAGTTGAAGGCATGCATCCGGAGTCATATCCAAAACTATGAGTAACTCCTACAACTCATCACGAGTTTGTAGGTTTCACATCCACGAGTGTTTAGAAGCATGGATGTTATTGTGTGCACACATGCAATCCCATCCATTGGCACACTCACTGAGGTGAAGTCAAAGAACCAAGTTCGATTGGAGCTGGACATGTACTTTTATGAGTTGATGCACTAACCACCAACACAGACTTGGAGATTAGCGCAAACACTATGCATCAGTATGTTGCTGGTCTAGCTGCACTCAAGACTATGATGTGGGTGTTATCAGATGAGTTAGGCATAGGTTCCAAATCAGTGTACCCGAATGCAATGGAGGCAAGAGTGTGCTTTCAGTTGGATGTCACCATTGAGCACGCAAACACCATAATAGACTACCAAGCTTGGCATCAGTTCGCCACCATTGATCATCGTGAGGATGTGGAAGAGTTGGTCTTCCCACAACAGTCTGAGCCTTAGTGATATCTTGCATGGCTTGCTCAAGCCTATTTTGTCTCACATGGGTACATGTGTAGATTGTAATGTAACATCTTGTAAAAGTGAAAGACCAAGTGTCAATAGTAGAGTGTAGCAGTCATGTAGTAGTTGAAGAGTCATGACGGTAGGTGAACAATCACAAAGGGGAATGTCAAGGATTACCCCACCCTTTGCTATTTATAGAACTTCATAACTCATTGTACACGCTTCTGGGAGCCAAGATTCCTATAGGTGTATCTTAGAGAAAGCTTGGAGTGTATTATAATGAGCCTTGGCTTCTCCACAGTGTAGAGCTAGTATATATGTTTGGAGGAGCAGGCGGCAGTGACTCTAACGTTCCGTTGTCAGGACTAGTGATTGATCATAGCTATATGTCTGATTGGATCTTTCACTTTCTTAATGTGACAGATCCAACACATTTCATGCATATGTTGTTATTGTATTTCAACTATCTTGGTTACTCTAATGATATATGTAGTTGTTGTTTATGCATGTATGTATGGACTTTTCTGTATATGTTTGTATGAATCTTAGCAGGATGTGTTGTTTGTTTAACCATCACTTTGGAGTGTTGGCTAACCTGCTTTCTAGCTTGTGATGTATCTCTTCTCGCGTGTTCCATTTCAAGCTGCATGTTGTCACACGTTTCTAAGGGGCACACTCATTCCCCTGCCCGTGTGTTAGAGCCATTCATGCACCTTTCTTGACTTGTTGCATATGTCAAACCCTTTCTACAAACAAGGACATCTTACTCACCTCTGCGCGCAACCGCGATCAAGGTGATACCATACTACCCACTACTGGGACTCCTACACCAAACGGTCTGAGGTCTAGTTGGGACTTCTTACAGGGGAGATCTCCTAACACGTTGGCGGGTCCAACACCGTCAAAAACACCATAAACATGTGAATTCAAAGAGGGACAAGTCACCACATGGCACGCTTGCAACGCAGCTGCCACTTCACCTTTGATAATTGGTACATAAAATGGGTCATGAGCTATATGGAAGAGATCCATGTGAGGGAGAGGGGGGTATTAAAAGGGAATTCTTTGGTCCCAATATAATCTCCATAGGAATGACTATGAGGTTCTAAATTATGATTGGCAAGCAATGAGAAGGAATATATCAAGGGATGTGTCTCCATCCTAATAATTTGCTGATGTTAGTTTGAACTTAATTCAAAAGACATGCATGGTTTTTCCAGACATCTACTTAGTTATTTTGGCTTCTTAAGATATGGAAGAAGGAATTGAGTTGGAAGTTGCCAAGGGCTCCCAAATTTCTATGAAGTGGCAAATTTAATTGATTGTCCTTGGGATAAGAACCTTTCAGAAGGTATTGGATGGTTAGAAGGGAGTCTCCTAGAATTAGAAGTTTAGTAATATCCATTTATTTTTCTATATTTAGCCCTATCAAAAGACCATATATTTTCACTTGGTTGTTGTAGAGCCTCTAACCTACACCTCATTATTCACTAACATTTACTGTTTTTCATCATCTATCTCTCTCTTTCACCTCATTTTCCCTGTTAAACCACCCAGATCATTACATTAGATGGCATTAGGCATGATCAAGTGAACTTTGCTAATGTGTGGTTGTTTTGTTTAGATTTTGACATATTTACAGGCATTCCGCAGCTCTGTGCCGATTCCGCAGCTATCTGATGATTCCGCAGCCATCTGGAGATTCCGCAGCCTTTTTGTTGTTCTTAAGGTTCCATGTGTCACTTTTCCAAACGAGCCACATGGGTACTTAGGTATCAAGGTGCTCGAGGTTCCTGTGCCATTTGTTCAAACATCCACGTCATCCATACCTCCGGTCAAACAGGGGCAAAGATCCGGTCAACGAAGGCAGCTAACGGTGATGCGTGAGCTGTTTGGTCACGTCAGCTCAAACGGTGGCTTGCCCGTGTTTTGCAGGACGTGGGGAACGTAATCTAAGTTCGGATTTAATCCCCATAACGACCAGGACCTCCAGCTCACCCACGCAGGCTCATAACGTGTCTATTTAGTTTTAATTGCACATGACAGTTTGTTATTTTTCTGTTTCTAGCAGCACGCATAGGCCATCCTTCAGATGCCTATAAATACTTGCGTCTGCGTACGCTTAAAAAGACTTTTATTTGCTGTATGTTTGTGAACTTATTATAATTTTGGAGCATTTGCAAACTCTGTTTTTATCGTGTTTTTCTAGCACTCTGTACTGTGAATTTCTGCATATGGAGAAATAGAACCAGCGTTATTTTGGAGCTTTCAACACTTTGAGTTTTCTTGGGTTATGTGAATGGAGGGCCCCTGTTCATACTAGCCCTGTATAGTATTTTCATGTTTAATATTTTCTTTTCTTGATCAATGTACAGCATGATTTACTTCATTTTAATTCATTTTGGATCATTTCTTTAAGCTGATCAGCATTGCTTTTTGCAGGTTTTGACCCGGGATTATTTGTGTGTTTTATGTGTTTGCTTTGCATCTAGTGGTAGTTTTCATTTGACAGATTTAAAGCTGTTGATCCTTACTTTATTTCCACAAATAGTTTTTAGTTTCAATTTTCAAAACTGTCTGCTAATACATGTATGATCTCTTACTATAAATTGTTTATCTTTTTTAGAGATCAAAATACTAATCATTTGCAGCTGACTTTTGAGTGCTTTCTAGACTAATCCTTAGCTACTCTCTAATCGTGCTTTACACAGTACTATGTGATATAGGCAGAGAGTTAGAAAGAGCAAAATAATATCACTAGTCTTTAAAGTAGATTTTCTCATTTTTATCAGTTATTAGACTTACTTTCAGCTACTTCTTAATCGTGTCTTACACAGTACTATGTGTTAGAGGCAGAGAGTTAGGAAGAGATAAACTTTATAATTAAGTATTTTAAGTGATTTTCTTATTTTTGCAGCAGCATGAATGGTGTCTAATGCCACTAGAGAGTGGTTCTTTGCTTTCAGTTATCTCAATTCATTTCTTTCAAAGTCTTCCTTTTCAGCAATTAGTTAGGAATCACTAATCACACATCCTCACTCATTTAGAATTCACTACACACACACCATCACTCATTGTTTATAAATACATCACTCCATTTTAGGAAGATAAAACAATCATAAACAACACCCCCAAACGACAAAAAGCTTTAAGAGGTTGCTTAAGTACATATAGTACACCTTCACTTCATCATCTTACGAGCCCCGGGTTGACAATTAATGATATCAATTTAGGAATACTAAATTGACCAAACAGTTGTTTGTCCTCTTGCCTATCCCGAGGAGCACTTAAGTGCTAAAGTTCGATCAGCATTTAAGATAACCCCTCCCCCTCTTTCCACCCCTTTAAATTAAATTTTTAACAAGTCTATCAAAGTAAATAATTTTATAACAATTCATATGTAATTTATATGTGGCCTAATTTAACTAATAGATGAAATAGTTATTTTGGCCAGAATCCAACGATATAATTTCAAGCAAGATTATGGTTTCTTGTTATTTGAAATGCATAAATGGATTTAACACCCTAAAAGACCCCTGAGCCACCCAAACTTCACAAATTAAAAAACTTAAACCTGTGATTTTAAAAATGATGCAGGGGCATCTGAACTTCTAAGTCATTTTTGAAAAATCAAGGCTTTTCGGAGATAAAGCTCCAAAAGGGGCTTCAACATTTAAAAATAATTATAATTCTTCGCTTGTAAATATTCTTAGTTTATTTAATTATTATAGAATGGTTTTAGAAAAGATATGGATAGGAGAGAGATTTTCCATAAGGAAAAAGTTAATTTACTGAGAGATTTCAGGAATAAATCATAAGCGCTTTGTGGAATAAATCATGAGAGATTTAGGGAATAAATCATGGAGTGATTTATGGATGTAGAAAAATCTATTTTTCTTGGAACTTTGTATTTAATCATTTAAGCCTATGGGCAAATCTAATGGCCAAATGAATGTGAAATCAGGCCATAGAGAGTGAATAGAGGGAAACTATGTTTTTGAGTATTCACATGTACAGGATTTGTTGAATGAAGTGGATCAAAAGCATCCTTATGTTCATGATTATCTTTTTGTGTTTGTGAATGAATAATTCCATCATTTGTGTATAATCTGGAATTAAGGAAGAGGAAAATGGTTTTTGCATGTGTATTTGTTTTATAGGACAGATGGGAGAAATATTTGTAGAAGAACAGTGGGAATGAACTCAAGTAAAATGATTCAAGGAAGGCTCTTATGAGTAAAAGAACCCTATAGGACAAGGAGAAGATGCCTTATTAGAATAGGCATATGAATATGTCCATAAGATAGTAATGTTATGAGGATTCACAAATTTATTAATGAAGCATTCTCCATTGTGACTTATATGAATGAGAATATACATGATCCCAAGATTGAAATTGTATTGTACATGGAGTGGCTTGAAATCCAGGTATAGAATTAACCTAGATTTATATTGACATAAGTAAATTAATGTGAAGCACTAGTTCGTTAATGATTGGTCATGTGTGTAATATGATGATAAATAAATTTACGATTAGTTGGGTTTTGAACATATGTTTATTATATAATATGTTGTGTGAGTGCACTATGCATGAAAAGTTAGATTTTCCTGCTATCAAGTGGTATCAGAGCTAGAAAACTCTTGGTGGGAGGATTAGAGAATGACATAGCTTGCAAACTTACAGAGGATCAGATTTGGTGACATCTGATAGGTGAAGCTTTAATGTTTTAATTAATTTGAGCAAGGGGGAATATTTGAAAGTGTAGCTCTTTGGAGAATACATTCAAAGATTGCAGCATCAAAGGTTTGAAAAATCTAATTGAGGTAAATTGTTTTGTTTACAATTTATATTGATGACTATATGAATCAAAGTTTTGTGTAGAAAGAACACTGAAGTTATTTGGAAGGAAATATACTTGGATAAAAGTAGAATGGATTTGAATTTGAAAGAAATATGGGGAAGAATGTTCTTTGTATGAATGACTGCAACAAATGAGGCAACATAAGGATTGAATATTGCAAGAATAACATGCATGTTCGAATGAGCTCGAATAAACAGGTAAAGTGGTCTTATATTTTCAACGAATTTGTGAGGTATATTGTTGATTACATATCGCAGTGATGAGGATGATTATAGCAGGAGCACTCTAACCAGGAATCGAGGAAGTTCTTAAAGAATTGTGGCAAAGAACCTTCACAATTTCCAGCTGAGGTTGGAAGGAGAAGGACAAAGAAGGATAGTTGGATGTTCTCAAAAGAAGTGAAGATTTGCATAAGCCAAAAAAGAGAGGAGAGGCTCAAGAGATTCTAGAGGAGACAACCAAGTATACAAAGAGGCTAGGCTCAGAGATAGATTTTTGAGTTATTGTAACAGATTAAGGAGTAACTTGTTATTGTATAGGTTGGGGTGTAGTCTATTAGTGGACAAGGTAAAGTTAACAAAGGAAGAAGGAATATGACTATTGATAGCCATGTCATGGGTTTAGAGAGAAGCCACAATAGAAGAAAGAAACATTCCAAAACAAATGGCATCAAGAGAAGAATGAGTCAAGAGATAACTCAGGGCAGCAAAGATGAAAGTTCACTATTGTTTACTTGAATAAGGACCTATCCTTGGTGAAGACAAGGATGAAGGAGCTAACGAGATCCAAGGATCTCATGATTTTAAAAATAATGAAATGTTTATGAATTCAAGTCATCTAGTTGAAGATGATGGAGAGTTTCCTCATGAAGGGAATATTGAATAAATTCCAATTAATGGAATTGTGGATGAAATTCTTAGACCAAAACAAGGAGACATCCTTGGAGAGGAGGATGAAGAGAATGAGAGACTTACTGAAAGTATCATGAACTATTTGGGAAGTTCAAATAAACATGAGAAGTTGATTTCTAAGGCATCAAATAAGGCCAAAAATCCTTTTGATTTTAAAGCTAATGATTTGTGTATGTTTGCAGGTTGAAAAGATAGGGGAGAAAGATAGTCATCTTAAGTTGTCATGAAGATTTATGAGGATGATAGAAATATTCTTTGCAAAAGCATAACTAAAGAACATAATCATAATTTTTTTCCAGAGGATATGAAGAAAAATCTTCTATTAAAGACAATTAGATTGAATATCATGTACAATTCATAAATGAAATTGTTGATAAGCAATTGCAAGGACCTATTGGTGCAGGTAACAGGGAAAATTTGACTAGTGAAGATAGTCAAAGGAGAGAGAAGAAAATTCATTAAGATGCAATGCTTGAGAGACATGAAAAAGAATTAGAGTTGTTGGAAAATTTATTAAGAGGACCTGATCCAAGAGAAGATATTACAACCAGAGATGAAACATGTTCATAAGTGCCTAGCAATCAAAGGATGCTTACAACATCTAAAAACCAAAGGTAAATTTTAATTTTAAAATTGATTACGAGGTTGTAGGAAGTGTTGATGAACATGAAAATGTGGTTAAAGAAATAGAACCTGAACTATTTCTAGAAGGTCAAATTGAGCCTCAAGTACAACATTTAGAGTAAATGTTTAGAGATTTTGAGGAAGAGATGAGATTTTTAGAGAAATGGTTGGTAAGAGATACAAGTAATGAGGGTTTCATAGAGTTTGCAAACTCTGATTTTGAGGAACAACATAGAGTGCCATATAATAGTGGCATGCATGTAAATAAAATGCAACAGTTGGTGAGCAACAACAGCAACAACACATTTTAGCGAGAAGACAACAATATTTCTATTGTAAGACAACAAGGATGAATACATTCAATTGTCTTAAACATATGTGGAAAGATGTATGCTAGGGAGGAGGAACAAGATAATAATTCTGAAATTCTTATGCAAAATTTGAGAGAGGACAACAATGAATTTCCACTAAAATCCAAATTGGATGTTGAAATAGAGAGGTTGTAGAAACTTATGATGAAAGTGCCAGAACAAGTGCACACTGATGTAAGAAACGAAGTTAGAAGTAGGTGCTAAATGAATATACAAGAGTGCATCAATAAGGTTAACGGAGAGTGGCAAAACAAAGTTTGGAAGCCTGGGAATTAGAAGGTAACAACAACATTATTAATTGAATCAGAGCATACAGAAACAAAAGATCAACTATGGTACAAAATTTTGGGTCGGTTATATTAAAGGCTTATCAGCAGGAGGTCATAAATTTTCTATCTTGGGGATCTGATGTAGGAGCATCTAAATTTCCAAGTCATTTTCGAAAAATCAAAGCTTTTAAAGATAAAGCTCGAAAAGGAGCTTCAACATTTAAAAAGAATTCAAATTCTTTGTTTGTAAATATTCTTAGTTTCTTTAATTATTATAGAATAGTTTTAGAAAAGTTATGGATAATACATATTTTTTTCTTAAGGCAAAAGCTAATTTACCTTGAAAAGCATGAGAGGTTTAGGGAATAAATCATGAGAGCTTCATGGAATAAATCATGATAGCTTTATGGAATAAATTAGGGAGTGATTTATGGATGTAGAAAAAACTACTTTACTTGTAAATTTGTATTTAATGGTTATAAGCCTACAATGAAAACTAATGGCCAAATGAATGTGAAATCAAGCCATAGAGAGTGAATAGAGAGAAAACAATGTTTTTTAGTATTCGTGTGTATAGGATTTGTTGAATCAAAGTGATTGAAAGCATCCTTATGCTTATGATTGTCATCCTTATGCTTATGATTGTCTCTATGTTTTTTGTGAATGAAGAATTCCAGCATCTATGTATAATATGGAATTAAGTGAGAGGAAAATGTTTTGTGCTAGTGTATTTGTTTTGCAAAACCAGAGAAATATTTGTATAAACAACGTGGGAACAAATTAAATTCAAAGAATTAAAAGAAGGCTCTGATGAGTAAATGAACCGTATAAAAATAGGCATATGAATATGTCCATAAGATAGTAAATTTTATGAGGCTTCACAAATTTGTTAATGAAGTGTTCTTCGTTCTGACTTATCTGAAAGAGAATATACTTGATCTCAAGATTGAAATTGTAATGTACATGGAGCCGCTTGAAATCTTGGTAGGGAATTAAGTTGGAGTTTTAATATACTTGATCTCAAGATTGAAATTGTAATGTACATATCTTGGTAGGGAATTAAGATGGAGTTTTATTTACGAAAGTAAATTAATGCGAAAGCACCAGTATGTTAATGATTGGTCATATGTGTAATATGACGATAAATAAATTTATGGTCAGTTCGATTTTGACTATATGATAATATGTTGTGTGAGTGAATTATGAATTTTTTTTTTTATCAAATTTTTTTTAACTAAATTTTGGATAAAATTGACTAGAAAAACTACACGATTTACATATAATTAAAATGTATTTGAATTTACATATTTTAAAATATCTTTTTCTCTTTTGATTATATCTATTATATATATATATACTATATTTATAAATCAATTAAAAGTTTTTAATTGATTAAAGCGCAAAAATAAATATAATAAGTTGAAATTTTCTTTTATTAATTTTAGTTTGGATATTTTATTTAACCTGGGTTTCTTTTTATTGTTTTAGTTTGGTTGTTTTCTTTTAATAGGGTATATTCACATGATTATTGGTTTTTTTACCATTGTTCTTATAACCTTAAGCTCCAAACAAAATCCCCTCTAGTAATCAAGTTTAACTTAACTACCCAATAAAAAATAATAAAAATACTAATAATAATGTAGAAATTTTCTTTTATTATTTTAGTTTGGAGTTATTTTTATTTTAACATAGGGTGGAGTTAATATGGATCTAGATTGATTTCTCCCCTTTAAATAGGCTATATTCCACATGAATATCTTGGGCCAATACCATGGGTTCTCATAAACCTAGAGCTCCAAATCCACTAGTAATCAAGGTTAACTTAACTACCCAACAAAAAATAATAAAAATACTAATAATAATGAAGAAATTTTCTTTTTATTATTTTAGTTTGGAGTTATTTTTATTTTAACATGGGGTTATTTTTATGTTTATTTAATTTTAACCAAGACAAAATATGTATGAGACATTACAACATTTCTACCATGTTGGTATTTACAAGACATTACAAGATTAATCTACCATATTGGATTGGACAGTGCCTCTCTCATCGATGGAGAAAAGGAACCTAAATAAAAAATAACCAAATATAGTTATTACTTCATAATTAAACATTATAGTCATGTGTAATATAGCTATATAAAAATAAAATAGTCAATAAGGAAGAGAATATATATAATCTATATAATTATATATAATATATATATATATATATATTATCTATATATTAATATATATATATATATAATTATAATTTCAAGATTAAAGAAATAAATTGAACATGAGTAAAATAAATAAAGATTAATAATAAAACCAAGAGAAGGAAGGGATAGAGAGAGAGACGAAATTGAAGTATCTCAAATAAAAATAAACTCTCGGCAACATCACAAACAATTTATAGTGCACTTGAATAAACATCATGTAAAGGTAAAGATCAAGTCAATATATTTTGTAAAGATGCATGGAATCAAGACAACATATTTTGCAAAGATGCATTGAATCAAGACAATATATAGATGAGTTAATTTTTAGTTTGGAAATAGTATCTATCTTTTAATTTTAATTAAATTTTGTTAAATTATTGAAATTTAAAATAATATTAAATTAGTATAAATTATATAAAAATATTAAATGTGGTTGATATACATAGAAAGGTTCAATAAATAATACAAAAATTATTGTAATATGAACTACATTGAATCTAGACAAATGTATTCGGATAAAGATATTGATCTGAAGATTTATTTTAAATGATTAAAAAATATATATTTATTATAAATTTTTAGTATTTAATAATAATTTATCTTAATTTGATGAGAAGTTTAATTAGGCCATAATTTCACCCTAAAAATATAGATTTTTCTAGCACATTTTTAGAAAAAAGAATTGGTTGAAATTTTTGGAAATCTAGATTATAGCTCTCAAACTATAGAATTTTAGGTGCCCCATGGTTTCTGAGAATGTTGAATCTGTTTCTACCTTCAAAATCTGGATTGAAACACTTCTAAATCAAGATTTTGCAAAATGAGAATATATGATTTCCGGTCAAAAAGTTATTGTCGAGGCGAAATTGTCGTCTTGTTAGACAAAGCCATTTGATAATAATTTATATTAATTTTGATATGCATGTTAGAGGAACTGCATTGAGTTTGTACTGTGAGAGATTTTCTTTTTTGAGTGAGCAAAAAAGGAAAAATCTCAGCTCGATGACAACAATTAGGAAATTCATTCCTTAGATTAGCTCAGGTTGTTGGGGGGAGTTAATGGCCTCCTATATTGAGTGAGTGAGTTATTGAGGCGTTAGGATCTCTATGCTATATAACAGGCAACATTTCAGATGGATTTTGCCAAAGAGGGTGAGAGTTTTGTTGAAGGATTTCATGATGTAATCTCCTGTTTGATTAATAAATTCCTGATGCCTATGTTGTGTGGATGTAGCCCAGATTGGTTGGGTGAACCACGTTAAACTCTTGTGTTTTATGTGCTAGATTTATTCTGCTGTGTGTTTATTTGTTTGCTGTGCATCTGGGACCAACAATTGGTATCAGAGCTCAAGGTGGAGCGTTGGTTGTGCTGGAGCGCTGAGGGAGCTGTGTCTGACGAGCCGGGAGGTGCTGCGTAAAGGTCATTTTTTTTTGCTGCGTGTGTGTGCTGGAGCTGATCAAAACCTGCATGGAGAGATACAGTCACCTGGTGAAGTTCTGCGTGAAGAGCTGTTGCTGGAGCGCTGGTGGACCGCCAAGGCGCTGGAGCTGTTGCCTCGGGTAGCAAAGCAACATTGTTGCTTCCAAGGGACGATCAGTTTTCATTGGCAATTCTTCATCGCCAGGTTCTTCTCTTGAGACGATCGGTCTACTCACAATCAACGTATCATGCCTTGAACACTCGGTGTTTAACTGACACCGTGGATCTCTTTCATGGATTGAGCACGCTGTCTTGAGTTACAGAAATTGGAGAGCACGTTGCTGGGTAAACTCATTCACATTCTCCATTCAGAAGTTGGAGAGCACGTTGTTTTTTATATTGAAACATGATGTTGCATGTTATTGATATAAACACGTTGTTTCACGCTTGCATGTGTCTTCTGTAACAATGTTGTCATATTATAAGCACGCTTCATTGTTCATCAATTTTTTGCTACCTGAAGTTGGTGGCTTGTGAGAACCTACCCTACCCCGTTAATCAAAAGGTTGCATTATTCATTGATTTTGCCACTTCTCTACACTGCAATATAAAAACCAAAGCAGAAACGTGAAACTAATGAAAATACTAGAAGACGCAGACTTCACTTGTTAGTTAATGAGGAAAGCATGAGGGACTCCCGGTTGTCTTCGTAATGAGAATCTATGGAGACATAGTTTGTGGATGAGAAATGAAGATTGTTGTGTCAGAAAAGACGTCACTAACTCATGTTTTAACACAAGATTTCTATGCCAATCCAACATCACTTACAATGGAAGCCATGCATATTCCCCATGCTCGCAAATCTTTTGCACGTCCAACTTCTTACCGGGAGTAGTTGAATTGGTTTTGCAGCAGCCATCAACGTGTAGATGTTAACAATATACAAATTTGTAAGAATCCATCCTAAACCTATTCTTAGGTGGTATACAAATTCAAAGATATCAAAACAGTTTTATCATTCATATAAATAAAATTATCGCTAGTCTTGAGGATGTGGCTCAAGAGTTAGGTGGGGAGGTTTGGTCTCCACAATTCATGTGGTCCCATTTTTGGCAGGACTATATATGCCTAAGAGTTGTTCCATACACATTTCTTCATTTGAAAAACAAAATACATTTTATCAATAAATTTGTTAAAGACCAATTACATTTTCATCTTTGATATTTAATAATTCTAAGCTTTCATGGAAATAATTGGAAGTTTTAATGTTGTGTTGGATTTATTTTCTAAGGGGGTTTTGATTGCATGATCATTCATCTCTTAAGTATATATTCCTTTGTTTTAAGGTTTTTCTTGGACAAAATGAGGGTTTTATCGAAATGCCTTCACTAAATTCCATAGTTGGCGTACTTTTAACTAGCAAAGAAAACTACGCAAAATGGCTCAAAAAAATAAAGAGCACACTCATTTTTAATAACCTATGAGATGAATTTTGTGAAGGAGAAGCCACAGAAAAGGATGAAAATAAATATGGATCATAAGTGAAGCTGAAAGAGGATGGACCAACCAAGCCTCTGTCTTCCATAAAACTTGCCATTTGGAAGCATAAGGACAAGAAATCTTTGTCCCTCATCAATGCTAGAGGTAAGTTGGCACATTCTCTTAGTCATTAATTCATTTGGTGCATTTAAAAAATTAATAGATATGTATGATTCTCATTTAGAAATAGAACTCGTACAACTGCTTATGAAGCCTTTTAATCTTGAACTGAAAGATGATGACGCCATGGCACTAGCTTCAAAAATCAAATTTATCATGCATGGCATTGATGCCACTAGAGTTAAAATAGATTTGCCTCTCACATCCTTCATAAAGGCCCTTTATTCTACGTACTCTCACTATTTTGAATCTTTATAAGCATGTGGCCAGATTAAAAAAACGTGGCTTTTGAAAACTTGGTTGAGAAGGTTGCAGAATCAGAAAA
>APFE030723067.1:119759-135188 GCA_000404065.3 Pinus taeda
ATATTTGTGTATGTGTTTGTTCGCTAAGTGAAGGATGTGAAATTTTGATTATTTTTGTTTTTTTAATGAGTAGAATTTATATTATTGAGATATTGCATAATAGGTAAAAAAATGATTAAGGAAAATTAGATTAATAAAATAATAAGAGAGTTTTTGATATGATAAATTGTTTGAATTTGAAAATAAAATTGACAATATAATATAATATAACTTTAATCTATATGCCTTGATGCTCATAGAGGGACTAGTGTTCAGAGCTAAACTTGCGGTCTTGCTATTGATATAAAGAAACACAAAAATTAACTAAGAGACCATTTACTTGGATCGTGAGTCAACCTCTATTGTATCAGGATGAGCTTTCTATTCATCTGAAGTTGAGAACTCCAATTCAACTAGATTTTTTGTCATATTTGATATTCTACCATCAAGATTATTTGTTTTCCTTTGAAGCTCATCTATACATAATAGAATTTCTTATTGTGTTTTGCCTCCATTTTAGCTTATTGAATTTAAGCCTTAATAGTATGATATGAAAAATGAAAACTCTGATCGTCCTTTGACACTTTGCAAGCCTGATAAACTTGGGTCATTAAGAGTAAAATTAGTTTTACAACCTCTTCAAAGATGAGGGGTTATGTTTTCACATAAACTTAAAAGTGAAAAAAAATCATATGCAACTCAATATGTAATCATGCAAGAGGAGAAAGTAGCAAGTGATAACTGAGTTCACCCCTCTTGGGCTACATCTCCAGGCCCTACTCCAATGGCTAGGTCGCTTTATTGATCCCAACAACAAATGAGCACATTGAAAATTGTTGACTCTAGAGTGACATTGTTTCTGTTACAAAGAAACATTCTTCTATAAGAATTCTCACTCAAAAATATGGCTCCCTACAGTAAGTCATGATTATGTCAATAGAAGAAAGGGCTCTCTCACAAAATGTCCTTGTAATCCTCCTGAAATAAAAAAGAATAAACATACAACTACTTCACGATGAAGTGTTCAAAAGGGCTTTTGCCATAACCACACTAAGAAAAGACTGAATATAGTTCATCTATTGATGTAACAGTTGTCGTAGATGCATCTGGAAAGTTTCAAAACCCCTATCTAGGCTCTTTCTGTGCTCAACAAAGTCTCCATATGCACTGAAAAACATCTTTGTCTATAACACTAAAGGACCTAACTATGCAAAAATTCCATCATATAGTGCTTAAATCAAGAGTTTGATGCTACCATTGAGTTTAGGACACTCAAAACCCCACCTAGGCTCTTCTTCAGCTCAAAAAGGTTTAAAAATGAGCAAGATATGCTTCTTGGAACCAAGCTCTGTTATTTGTCCTACAAATTGGCAAAAAAAGTTCCTAATTGTGCAATGAATTCACCCTTTTGACAAACCGCTAGGTGAAAATTTCGTCTGAGACCGGCGATGATTACGCCCCAATCAGTGCAATTTTCCACCTCTTTAACCGCACCCATACGGCCTTAAGCATCGAGTTTTTATCCCCTCTCTTGGGCATGTGGGCACCACGTGGCCAAGGGCTAGGCCATGTGCCCTCCCCTCCGGCTTTAGCTCCCTCCTCTTCTGGTGATGGTCATATCGTGGCATATAAGGCCGAGGATCGGGGCTAACTACCCACCCCTACTAGTTGAGCAATAACGATCATGGTCACATCATTAACAATATGATCAAGGACTAGGGCTAACTTCCCATCCCCATCGGGTAAGCTCCTCCCTATTCATCAGTGGTCACACATGTTTTGAGAACAGAGGGCTAGGTCTTATCTGCCTACCCCTATCGATTGAGCTCCCAACATGTTTGCGTTAAGGAAATGTGGTTTTTCCATGGAACCGAGGGCCAAGGCCTATCCGTTCACCCCCTCCACCATGCCCTATGTTATGGTCATGTTGACCTCAATAGGACCGGGATCCAAGGCTAACTGCCCGACCCCGTCACTTCTACCTACAGCTCGTATGGTGGCAACAAGACGAGGGGCCAGGGCTAATCGCCCGACCCCTTCCCCCAATCGAGTTCAAACATTAGTTCAAATATAATCGGAACTCACCATAGTTTAAGAACAATGGTGTGGCGTGGCAATAGGTTGTGGTGTTGTTATGTAGGTGGTCTAAGGGTCGAACCCCACCGAGGTCATTCAGCCCTTATAAAAAACAATTCCAAACATAGAGGGCCACATGGCGCCCTCTCATTGGGCCATGTGGCGCCTCACCATTGGCTTAGTTCAAGCCAAACCAACCAATCAAACGTCACCACCTCAACTTGTACGACACTACCACATGTTAAACATGTATTGGTCCTCATGTCTATCGTACGCCCAGTAAGCATGTTGATGTGAGTTGTACGATCTTCCCAATCATTAGCTCAGTCAACCCTATCATTTGACTTTTTAGTTGTTTAGCCAAAACTTCATAACATATAACTTTCTCATATGATGTCATATTGAGGTGATTCAAGTGGAATTGGAATCAGGACGACAAACCATACGATATGGCATTGGTTTTGGGAGATTGTGAGCACTTTCATTTTTTAGCCTATTTTTTTATCTTTCGATCACACCTCCCCACTAGGAACTTTTGGACCTCCAAAATTCTGTCTACACTCAGCAAATAAGTGAGGATATAGCTCCTTCATTTTCCTGATCTCAATCCTTCCTATTCTGTTTGAATTGGTGCGTTTGAGCCTCGTTCAAGGTACTCCACATTGTCTCTATGTGAATTCCTTATCCTCTTGTCAAGGATTGTGGCTTGTCACAATTCTTCTAAACATTAGCATAATCTTCAATGTATGGAATCTAAACATTCTCTTCATAATCATCTTTCCTTGGCAGCTCATACGATCTTCATCTTGAAATTTATCCTTGTTGATACACAATCAAACTTGATCTTCCACATGGAAATCATGATCAAACTTACGCTTGATATGCCTTGCTTTGTACATGGCCTTGCTTTTCTTAAGTTGCACTTGTACTCATTGATGCACATCACTATGTCCATCTTCTCCAAAATATTTATCAGAGATGAAATCCAAAAAGTCTTTGGCAAATAGCACAAACCAGCTTCACACGAAAATACTTGTATAGATGAGTGCTTGACACAATTGTAGACACGTTGGATGAAATGAAAATGCTCATCCCAAAGTTCCATACAAATTGACTTAACAAAAATAAAAAATAGCATAACATGTCAAAGACATTGTTTCATATAAGTGATTTATACATGACATCACTTTACAAATTACCCAAATGGGAATATACAACAAGTAATTACAATTTTACAAAGCAATCTAATTGTAAAAAATAGCATACGCACTCTTTTCCTTTTTTTTGTGTAAGTCAGCTTTTGATATTAACAGAAGGAAAATATGGTACAAAACTTCTGCTTTAGCAGATTAAGGGCCACTTGTCAGCAGGCCTGACTAAAGATTAACTAAAAATTCAAAACAGCACACCTCATAGGGCGGCAGAGAACCATTACAAATAGAAGAACATAAACAAGGAAGATCTGTCTGAGAAGACTTTTGACAGGTTCCTTAGACAGAAGACAGAACAACCCGAAAAGATAAGGGAGGCGCAGATAACAGGCCGCAAAAAACAGAGAGACAGACCGCCTCGGCCTAGTGAAGACCATTACATATTGGCTTGTCCTGGCTTGGGGGGGTTGCCCGGCTGAACACTGGTTGAGTCGCCCTTCTGCATCTCTGAGAAGTTGTTGTCGTTGCCAATGACATTTCTTAAAAGTTCTATCAGAACTATGAGCTTTTTGTTGATGGAGTCGGCCTGTTGGTCCAGTGAGGTCAGCTTGAATTTGATGCTTTCCACTACTGCCATATGATCATGGTCCATGGCTTCTGTGAGATTCTAGAGCTTACGCAGCTGCTCTGCTTTCTCGTCTTGTGTGCCCAACACCTTCGCAAGGACGGTTTTCATGCGCCAACTCTCTGCTTGAGTTCTGACGAACTAGGTGGCTCGAGTGTTGGCTATGCCTGGGTCCAGGAGCCAGTCGACTTCTTTCCCAATTTGCTGATCTGAAACCTTTTTTTCCTCCTCCTAGACCATGGCCTCCAGGTCGATGATTTTACGCTTGTTGCGTTGAGAGGTCCTTGTTTCGTACATTTCTCTTGCATGTCGAACGTCTTTGTTGGCTAACTGATTTCGGCTGCCTTCCCCCGCCATTTTGATGCTCGCTTTCGTGGAGTTTTCCTGAGTGCTGTCTGCAGAAGGAAAAGGCTCTGTCTTGCTACACGATAAAACAATTCTTTTCCTATTGGCTCTGGTGGTGGTTAAATAGTGCGTGCCTGGGAGGTGATCGGTGAGTGGTTGCCCTTCTCTGTGCCACATGCATGTCTGATCATCATAATTGTTGCGATATGGAATATTGGTATGGTATTGGAATGATTGCCTCCCCTTACGGTCACCGTCCTCTACCCGCTCCATAACGTGCCAACTGTTCCCTGTCCTGAACATATTGCGGCGGCTAATTTCAATACAGATCATGAAAACTGCGTAAATCTTGATCACCTACTTCGGACATAATTCCCTTATGTCATTTGTCCTTCGAGCCATGCTGGAATTTAATGGTGCTTGCTTAATCAACATGTCTAATCAATTGTGACGCTGTGTTATTCGATGCTCCAGTTGGACTCCTTTGCCGTCACCAAATCCAACTTGGATAGCTGCATGCATTTTCCTTTTAGCTCTGGGTTGTCGATATCCTCCCAACAACTGTCCCACATTGTGTTAGGGTGTTTAATCCCATGATTCGTCAGGTGGTCAACAACCGTATTAGCTTTCTGTCGAACTTCCTGAAAGGTGAGACCTTTCATTTCTCCTAACAGTTTGGCAATGTTGTCTGTTACCTTGGCCAGTCGCCAATGTCTGGTGACCTTGCTTGATGGCGTTCCCCTGTAGATTTTCCTGGCCACTGCTATGGCCACCTCTGAATCGCCTTCAATCACTGTGTTACCTGTTTGATTCAGTCTAAGAATCTTTAGCCCTTTTTCCATGGCTGCAAATTCCATTTCGTTATTGGTTCCTTCCCCTAGGGCTTTACTGTAAATGTGAAGAATTTCCCCTTCAGATTTCTGATGACTCCTCCAATACCTGCTAATCCAGGATTGCCTCTTGAGGCGCCGTCGAAATTCAGCTTCAGGAACCCTACAGGGGGACAACTCCAACCAATTGGCCCCATTCGAGGTTTTTGCTGGCGATCTGTGGTTACCATGTTTTGTCCGTTGTCCAACTTGAAGACTTTCAGAATTTGCTGGTCCCTGGCTGAAGCTTGGTTGTCAGGATTTGTTTTGCATTTTACCAAGATTAATTGTCGGACATTTTCAGTTAAGGTAATTTGCGAATTCTCTAAATTCCTATGCTCATTCTAAAAAATTCGTATGTTTCTTTCTTTCCATATGGTCCAAGTTATGAACCCTGGCAGGACTTTCCAAACACTGTTGATTCTTGAGTTGTTTGAGTACTCACTTTGCCAATTCATAATGGTGTTTTGAATGGAATCTCTGTCCCTGTTGGTTTGTTGCATTGTAGTTTCCATCCATTTCCAGAGGTGCTCCACCCATTCATAGGTATTGAAAAGATGGTTCATATTTTCTTCGGCTGTTTTGCACAAAGGGCATATGGAGGGGCCATTAAATCCCTTTTTACGCAGATTTTCCCAAGTAAGGGTTTTTTCCCGCATTAGGAGCCATAGAAAGGTTTTTATTTTGGGCCAGAACAAGGAGTCCCAGACCTTGTTGCTCCAAGGCATTACCTCCCCCTGCTCATAATGCTCTAGCTGCTCCCTGGCTTCTTTGAGTGTGACATTACCACTCCCTTTCATGCCCCATCTTAGCTTATCCTTTTCTATAGCCTTTCTAATTTTTCTTTTGTTTAGATGGCTTAGCAAGTCCCTTATATTATTGTTTGCTTCAATTGAAGTGTCAGTGTCATGGAATGACCAATCTCTCCATTCCTGGTCGCTGCTGCTGTGGCTCCAATAATGGTGGACCTTATGCCTTCCCCTGTTCTGACATTCTCTTTTAAAATCTTATAGTTATGGTTTTTCTAGCCGTGGGAGTTGCTGCCAAGCATCTTCCCAGAAAAAAGCAGTTTCCCCGTTGCAGATTTCCCAGAAACTGTGGTCCTGAACTATGTTACGGTTCCTTCTAGATATGTTCCATATTGGAGAGCCCTCTGGCACATCCTGTAGCCTTATTAAGTCCTGTTCATTGCAGTCGGGAGTATATTTTTCCTTCCAGTGTCTGGCCCATGGTAGAGTGGGTTCCTTCAACCATCGCCACCACAGCTTAGCTCCACATGTCATGTTGATGGTGTGGGGATCTATAAGATTTAAGCCCCCTACTGCTTTTGATTTGCAAAGTTTGTTCCAGGCCACAAGTGCCCATTTGTTTTTTTCCGGGTTGCCACTCCATATAAATGATCTTTGTATAGTTCTAATTTTTTGGAGGACTCCTTTAGGAGCCGGCATAATCGAAAGAAGATACTGCAGAATAGCTTGCAGTATTGCTTTAGTGAGGACCAATCTTCCTGCAAAGTTAAGGGCTCTATGAGTCCAGTGCCTGCATCTTTTCTCCATTTTCACCAAGATTTTCTCCCAGTGAATTTTTTGCCAAGGTTTGGTCGTTAGCGGGGCTCCCAAATACTTAGAGGGCAGATTGCCCCGTCTAAATCCAAGAATATTAGATAGATGCTTCTGAATGGCTAGATGAGTATTAAAGAAGAAAATAGTAGATTTAGCATGATTGATCTCCATACCTGACGCTCTGCTGAAGAGGTCTAGAATGTTCTTGAACGCCCCAGATTCTTTCACAGTTGGGGTGCCATGCAGCATGGTGTCATCAATGAACTGCTGGTGCGTTGTTGCCAGAATAGAGTGAAGAGGATGTAATCCTTTAATTTTGCCTTCCCCTCTTGCTTTGTGAATAAGTCTCCTGAGCCCTTCCATAAGGATCACAAAGAGGAAGGGGGAGAGAGGGTCTCCTTGCCTGATACCTTGGGAGGGGGAGAAGGGTTCCGAGAGGGAGCCATTGACCAGGATAGAAAATTTTGTGGATTTAATTAGTGCTAGGATCCATTTGGTCCATTGCTTGTCAAAGCCAAAAGCGTTCAGAATGGCTTCCAGATAATTCCAGTTGACTTTGTCGAATGCTTTGGAGAGGTCTAGTTGCATTAGCATACCTGCCATTTTCCTTGTTTGAAGAGTGTGAACCATCTCTTGAGCTAAGAGGATATTGTCCAAGATTTGTCTACCCTCCACGTATCCTGACTGCTCTTCCGAAATTAAAGCAGGAAGAATTGACATAAGTTTATTGGCTATAACTTTAGATATGATTTTATATATCACATTACATAAATATATAGGTCTAAATTTCTCGGGAGAGTTGGCTTCTTCTTCCTTAGGAATTAGAGCAAGGAAGGTGGAATTTAGCGATTTGAGAATGGAACAGGATCGCCTGGAATCTTCTACAACTTCCCAAACCTCTATTTTAATAGTAGGCCAGCGGGCTTTATAGAAATTTATTGTGAAACCGTCAGGCCCGAGTGATTTTTCATTCGGCATACTCTTGACGGCTTCCTCCACTTCCTCCATCGAGACTGCTCTTAATAGGGTTGTGTTTTGCTCATTAGTTATGATGCGGGGTATTGCTTGGGTTAGTTCCTCTATAGCCTCTGTTCTTTCTTCTTGCGTTTCCTGAGCTATATGATTGAAATGCCTGGTAAGCAGAGATGATACTTCCTTGTGATTTTGAATAGTTTCCCCTGCTTCATTATTGAGTCGTAGAATTTTATTTGCACCCCTGTAGTCTAGTGTAGATATATGGAAAAACTTTGTGTTTTGCTCTCCTTCCTTTAGCCACTGGATCCTTGATTTCTATCTCTAGAGTGTTTCTTCCTGTTGACATCAAAGTTGCCATTGATCCATCAGTGCTTTTCCTTGTTCCTTTGAATCTTCACTGATGTTCCCCGAGGTCCATTCCTTATGAATTTGATTTAACTTGCTTTCTATGATGATTTTTCCTGGAAGATGTTCCCAAATTCTGTTGCATTCCATTCTTTAATTTTGAATTTGATATGTTTTAATTTGCTTTGGAGCTTGAACATTCTGGTTCCTCTAATGTCCAATGGTTCACACCACCATTTCTCCAACAATTGAACAAAGTTGGGGTGCTTCAACCAGAACTTTTCGAATCTGAAAGGCTTGTTTCTAGGGGTCCCTAGGAAGGTTGCCTTTAAAGAGATAGGCCAGTGATCTGATCCTCCATTGGGAAGAATGTCAGAATCCACTGTGATGCCTTCAAGTAAAATACTTTCAAAGATAAGAAATCTGTCCAGTCGTGTAGCAATGAGCTTCTCTCCTCCTCTTCTATTATTCCAAGTGAAGGAGCCGTTTTTGGGTAAGATGTCTATTAGTTTTGCAGATTCAATGAATTCTGCAAATAGTTCTGCATCCTTATTGAGCTTTCTGATTCCTCCTTTCTTCTCCAGGAGAGAGGTTATCATATTAAAATCTCCTCCCATAATTATCTTCGAGGTGGGATGTCTAAGTTTTAAACTCATGAGAGAATTAAGAAAATAAAATTTATCTTCTAACCTTTGGGTCCATAGACATTTATGCATAAGTAAGTTTCAGAGTTACCTATCATTTGAACTCCCGTGGCTATGAACTATCTGGTGGCTTCCATTGAGAGGACACTTACTATTGTGGTGTCCCAGAGAGTGGTTATGCCTCCTTCCCATCCTTGACTGGCTACTTCTATGAAATCTATAGGTTTGCCCAGTCTTTTGCTGATGTTCACCATGTGATTGGTGGCACATTTGGTTTCCTTTATGAACATAATGTCCGGATTTTCTCTTTGGAACTTTCTTTCAAGAAGTCTTTGCTTTGCTTGGCTATTGAGCCCTCTTGCATTCCATGAAACGATTTTCATTTATAACTAGATATATTATTGGTAAGACAGGAAGGCATTTAGCGCCTTCATTTTTCCTGAATTTAGCATTAAGATCCCCAAATCTTGCAGCACCTCCCCATTTGTTCTTCTTCCTCTTTTATTTTTTTGCTTCACACCTGTTGGATTAAGAGAGATGCTTTTTGAATGATTTCCTGTGCCTGTTGCAATACCTAATCTCCTGTTTTTCCTGTCTAATTCCGCCTTTTGTCTTGCGATGAATAGGTCACTGATCTTCCTTAATTCTTCTTCTGGAATGTTTTCTAGTCCTTGAGATTTCCAGTTTTCCTCCATGACTGGGAGGTTCACCCCTTCCTTCTCTAGAGCTTCATTGAGCTCCATCTCTTCACTTCCACCATCACTGGTTAGCATATCAGTATCTTCATCATGTTCTTCTTATGGCTCATGCATTTGGGCTTTAGTACTGATTTGATTTTCCTCCCCTTTCTTTGTATTATGGCCTTGCTGGTCTTTTGGCTTCTCATTTCGCTGCTTTTCCCCATTTGTTCCTTCTGAATTTGAGTCTATTTCCAGAATGCTAAAGGTGTTGTTGGTAATGCCTGGTTCTAACACTGCTCTGTTTATTCTTTTCCTGTTGGCTCTTTGTCTTGCTTTTGGTTTTGTGAAGGTTTCTTTACTCTTTGCTGCTTGCATTGGTTTGTGATCTTCCTCTGTTTTGTTTAAAGGGCAGTCTCTGGCGAGGTGTCCATGTTCATGACACTTTCTACATCGGAAGGGGATTTGCTCGTAATCAATGGCTTGAAAGTAGTCCTCATCTCTAAACTCCAGCCATAAGCCTTCATGCAGAGCTCCTAAAACATCTAGCTCCACACAGATTCCTGCGCAAGAAGTGTACCTTCATTGTATCGTTGCTTTTGAGGCTTTGATAAAGGTTCCTAGACGGTCTCCTATTTTCTTGAGCGTCGCTAAACCCCAATAGTCTATTGGAAGGGAGAAAAGACGAATCCACACAGGAACCTGTGTGAAGGTTTGTTTTTCTGGCACAAAGTTGGTTTTCCAGGGTCTCATGTAGAGTCTCGCTGAAGCAAAGAAGTAGGGACCTACATCAAAAACCCTGTCCTTATCCTCTAAGTTCGTGAAAACAATAGTAAAAAAACCTTTTGCTCCTAGGTGTAGTTTGAAATCACCTTTAGGTTTCCAATGTTGCTTGATCCATTGACAGAGCGCGCGTTCCGTTGGCCACAGTCCCATGAACTTGCATATTACTGCATGTTCTGACATGTGTTCTCAATTGGCTTGAATCTCCAGATCTGTAAAAACCACTCTGAGGGTTTCTTTTTTCTTTGGTTTGCATGCTCCTTGCGTTGCTTTGTTGGCGCTGGGGTTTGGGGCTGTTTGTTTCTCCTTTTCTTCTCGAGACTGTTTCTCTGCTTCATGTTCCTCTTCTTCCTCTGTTTGGGTATTTGTTGGGCCTGTATCCCTTTGGTCTGCATCTGCTCTTTTGTCCCTATTCTCCTTTCCATTACTTACTTTGTCTTTCTTTTTTGGGTTGCTTCTTGTCTCCGTTTGCATTTTCTATTCCTTTTCTTTGCTAGTTCCGCTACTTTCCTTACGCTCTCCATAGCCTGTGATTTTTAATCCTTCCTGCACTTTCTGTTTCTGCATGACAACTTGTTTGAAGGATGGGGTCCCAGTGGACACCCCGCTTACCATTTGTCAGGTCAGTCCACGACCTCTGCTTAGTAGATCTGATATTCTGTCTCTCTGCGCGTCCAAAACTGACTCTAGGCTTGTAGGTTTGAGGCGCTAAACCCTAGACCTAGAGATTGCAGTCGAATTGCCAGTCGCATGGTCTTCCCTAATACACCATGGAAAACCTCTTAGTGTACATACGCACTCTTTTCCTAACTATGCTTATGGGTTCTCTTTCTGCACCCACTCTACTTCAAAGGTTGCTTTGATAACTACATCAGTTTCCACTTTGCCACATGTCACTTCCCTTGTAGGGGATCACATGACCTCTTTTTCCTTGTTGGGATGAAGTTTGGATGGAGTTTCCAACACTTTTCAATCTAGTGCCCATTCATGCTACAATGGGTAAAAAAATGCTTGTGCTTGCCCATCGATATGGAAGTCTTCATTCCTAGGAGAGGTTCCTCATGTCTTGTCCCAATTATTTGATCCATTTTTTTTACCATTTCCTTATGTTTCTCACACTTAGCCACACAATGGTTAGATGCATCAAAAAATGTACAAGGAAATATTTCCCGTAAATGACCATAAGCACAAACATTTCTAGAATCCCCATGAAGCTTATATATGTATTTTGGGTTGTGACTTTGATGAGGAAAATTGGACTTGGCATTTCCTTTGGAATTTTCATATCTCTACAAAGACAATTTTTCACTATCACTACCATCATGGTGTGTTGTTCCATCACTTCGTAGGAACACCTTTGGCATGAACTCCATACCTCATGATTTCTTTGCCTCGGCAATTTTGGAGCACCCTCCAATTTCTTCATGGCCATAACCCAATCCTTCATACCGTGGTCATTCCTTTACTTTGATAAGATTAATGATGCCTTGGCCATTGACTCTAAAGCCCCTTCCATCATAACCTATCTAAGTTAAAAGCTTCATACCAATACCCTTAGTATGCTTTTCAAAAGCTTCAAAAGATGTGTTATCAACATTAACTGAAGGAGTAGAACTAGAAATACTAATTACCTCCTCTGGCAAACAACCCATATTTTTCATTTCAGATGTTGATGGGGAAGTGGATGATATCTCTAGCCAACCAATTTTACCAAAAAGAACATGGGGAGAATATTTTAGATGCTCACAAAAATCGTAAGCACCATTCTCATCATATGATCCATATCTTGTGTACTGACCATGCCCACAAATTGGTTTCAAATTTGAGGGACTCTTTGCTGATTCCAGGATGGAACACTCACCAATTTGTTCCTCCACTATATGTTGCAACTACAGGTGCATTTTCCTTTTCTCCTCCTCTGCAGCTTCGAGTAATCTCCTTAGCTTGACATTCTCCATTCAAAGAGGTATATTAATCTCCTTCAACTCTTTGAGTCTTTCACACTTTATTTTCTTACCCATACTTGAAATCTGGTCAGAACCTACTCTGATACCACATGATCTGAAAAATGAAAATATTGATCATCCTCTGAAACTTTGCAAGTCTAATAAACTCAGCTCTTTAAATGTAAAATTAGTTTAAAAACCTCTTTAAAGATGAGTGGTTAAGTTTTCACATGAACTTAAAGGTGAAACAAATTCATATACAACTCGATATGATAAACAAGTATAGATGAAATCAGTAAGGGATAATGGATTTCACCCCTCCTGGGCTACATCTATGGGCCATGCTCCAATGGCTAGGCCGCTTTAATGATCTTAGTAGCAAATGAGCACACTAGATATTGTTGACTCTACAGTGGCATTGTTTCTCCAATAAATAAATATAACTCAAAAATATGACTCCCTACAAAAAGTCATGATTATGTCAATAGAAAAAGGAATCTCTCACAATAGGTCCTTCTACTCCACCTGAAATCAAAAATCATAAACATACAACTACTTCACAATGAAGTGTTGAAAAGGGATTCCCATAAGCATGCTAAGAAAATATTGAAGATACTTGCTCTACTAAAGTAACAGTTGTTTTAGATGCATCTAGAAAGTTTAAAAACCCCTAGCTAGGCTCTTTCCATGCTCAACAAAGTCTCCATATGCACTAAAAAAAAATGTCTATAACATTAAAGGACTTTCTCCAAAAATTCCATCATACAGTGCTCAAATCATAAATTTGATGCTACCATTGAGTTCAGGACACTCAAAAACCCTTATCTAGGCTCTTATTGAGCTCAAAAAGGTTAAAAATTGAGCAAGATATGCTTCTTGGAACCAAGCTATGTTATATGTATTACAAATTGGCTAAAAAACAGCCTAATTATGCGAAGTGAATTCACCCCTTTGACAGACCGCCAGGCGAAAATTTCGCTTGGGACTAGTGCTAATTCTGCCACAATCAATGCAATTTTCCACCTCTTTAACCATGCCCATAAGGCCTTAAGCACTGAGTTTTTAGCCCTACTCTTAGGCATGTGGGTACCATGTGGCCATGGACTGGACTGTTGAGCTAATTTGTGTACCTAAATTAACACAATTATTTCTTATCAATCCGGGTTGTTTATGCTTTGAGGCAAGTTCACTATATGTGAAGATCATATATAATCAAACCCTGAAAGATAATTTATTCAAAAGCTTCAAGCAATACATCCTACAACTCTAATTCAATTATTTAAAAGTAGAGGAAAAATATTGAAATGGTTCTTGACTCAAGAAGTCCACCTTTGCCTCAACTACCACTTAATGAATCAGAGATTAAAACCAAGAAATTAAGATGGATAAATTGTTAATGAAAGAAGCTCTTAACTTAAGAGACACATAAAGTATTTCATCATAATTTATTCATCTCAATACCAAAATCACAATAAGAAACTACTTGCATGCAAACCAAAGAAACTAGGTTTGATTCATCATTTTAGTGGAAGAGATGCTCAAACTGAACACTTGTTTTTCTCCAACTTAATAAAGTGATGAATAAGCTAAGAACTAATGCAATCAATCACCATGCATGAACCATAAAGAAATCTAAAATAAAGCTTTGAAAAACCAGTTCTACAATAAACAGATTACAAGAAATAAAACTAGTTAACAAGGAAGTGTACTTAGCTTGGAGTAGGGGCCCTCCACTCTTGCCTTGCACACTTGAGAAGTGATATCAGAAGCTCAAATCAATTACGCATCCATAGCATTGAGCAACAAAATAATAATAGCACAAGTCTTCAAATTAACTCCTCAATCCAAAAGTGTCACAACATAAAAGTATAATAAGTCAATACATAAGCCATCAAAGTTGTGGCTCTTAAATAAGAAGTCTCATGAAACAAACTGATCTATATTCATTCTAACAAACCCATCTACTCTAATCCATCTATCCAAGTCGAATTCACTACTCCCATCCCAAGAAATATGACCAATCCCATAGAATCTCAAAACTGCCCTATTTCTATGGGATTTCTGAATGACTAGTCATGATTGACTAGCACCAAATGGGCCTAATAAAGCTTGTTCTGTTCAAACTAAGCATAGCTGGCTTAGTCATAGTTCCCAAGCTTTTCGTTCATGTATTCGATTCGTGCCCAAGTGTCTTGCAACCACATCAACCATAGAGTGATTACGGGAATTTCTGAATCTGCCAAATTTGCACTTAAAATCAAACTTTCATATAAACTTTAGAAATTGACAAATTAAAGTTAAATACCTGAATGGATATCAAATATACATCAAAATGGAATGAATGAAGTGAAAATGGATGATAAATAGATGGATTAGTAAGTTTCTTAGAGCAAAATAGGACCAAAACTAAGGCCCAACATGTTGAGCTAATTTGTGTACCTAAATTAACACAATTATTTCTTATCCATCCGGGTTGTTTATGCTTTGAGGCAAGTTTGTTGGCATTATGATACATATGTTGTACTTTATGGCAACCCACTCTCTCAGATGATAAATTATAGTGCAGAAAAGTTCATGGAATTTTATGCAAAGAAAAGTTTATTTCATGTGGAGAAAAGTTCACGGAATTTTATGCAGAGAAAGGTTTATTTCATGTGGAGAAAAGTTTATTTCATGTAGAGAAAAAGTTCACGGAATTTTATGCAGAGAAAAGTTTATTTCATGTGGAGAAAAGTTCACGCACTTTCATGGTTGGTTCATGGTATTAGTCCGACAGTTTTTGATCCTATGGTTTTGGTCCGTGGTATTGCATCCAAAAGTGTTGATCTCATGCACTTTCATGGTTGGTTCATGGTATTAGTCTGACAATTTTTTATCCTATGGTTTTGGTCCATGGTATTGCATCCAAAAGAATTGAACCCAAGTATTGGGTCTGTGGTATTGTTTCTCAATGGTTTTGGTCCATGGTTTTGAGTGAGGCCTAGTCTATAAAAAGGAAAGGAGATCGTTTGGCTAATCACAAGTGTTGAAAATCTTAAGAAGAGCAAGATCTTAATTTCTGATAATCGATTGGTGAGACATAGTTGAATCTGAATCAAGGAGAAACTGGAGCATTATAAGTCAAATCTACTGAAGAGAGCAGCAACGGCGCAGTGCGGAGGTGCGCAGAACCAGAGAAGAAGCAGGTGTGGAGTTGCGCAGACTCGTCACTGTAGAAGTGTGGATATCCATAGGTTTCCTTCGGTGAAGTTGCGGACCTTTCTTGAAATATATTTTAGCTGTCTTTTATCTGTTTCTGCAGAGATCTGGGTTTAAATTGATGTCTAGTTACTAGTGTTATTTTCTGGTTACTGCATTTTGAGAAGTTATTTGTTTAAAGGAGATTGGGTGATGCACATGTACATGATGTTTTGGATCCAGTTTGAAAATTGATGAAACGTGGTCCCTGGAAG
>APFE030723067.1:135596-152839 GCA_000404065.3 Pinus taeda
GTATTATTTCCAACACGTAAATCTTAGGCTGGCCTATATGACCCAAGGCCAACTCCAATATGAAAAATGCTGATTAGATATGAGAAAATTGGAGAGCTTCTTTCCCCAAGTAGATTAGGATAGCCTACATGTCTACACGTAAAGAATAATAGAAAATCACTTGTCCACCTTGGATGATGTTTGAAGAATCCACTTGCTAATTTGTGGAGAACAAAAATGTCCACCTTGGATGATGTTTGAAGAATCCACTTGCTAATTTGTGGAGAATGAAAATGTCAACCTTGGACTTTAGATATGGCATGTTTAAGCTGCTATGGATATGCTTTAAGGTCTTGAGAAGTTGATTGTTTCACAGATGGGGTTTGTGTGTCCACTTTGGAAGCCCCCCTGCCCCTTTGGAGAATGTAATGTACTATCCCAATTTATTGGCTAAGTGAGGATGAAATAGCCTATCCAACCCCATAGGGCTATAGTCTTGATAAAGGGGTAAAACACATTTTTTCCAATGTTGGTGCAACATTGTGTAAAAGTTGAGTCAGCTAGTGCAAAAAATCCCAAAATTAGGGGTTGCATTCACAACCCTCATATCTGGGAGGCCATGAAGGAATCCATAAATAGAGGAGATAGGAGAGTTGGAATCAAATTGGCATCATCAAATTGGATCAAATACTTATGTTCTCTTGAGTTGTGGCTCTATGGGTTTTAAAACCCCTTTTTCTCTACTAATTTCAGTGGTGAAAGATTCCACCCTAATTAGTAAATTCTTCATTTATCTTTTGATTCTGGTCTAGAAATTATGGGATTGACCTATCTAGAAGACAGCAAGGTTTGGTGTCAAATTTGAGGCAAGAACTCAAATTCTTTTCAAGTTGTGCAGATGTATTCTAAGGCATATTTCAGTGAACTATTCCCTAAGGTATTTTAGCCTTCTTAAGGTAGAAATGCAAATATATTATGGGCAAATTTCAGTGAATTTCTCTAAGGTTGTTTGGTCTTCCTAAGGTAGAGTTTATTATATATTACAGGCATATTCCGGTGGAATTTTTTGAGGCTGTTCGGCTCCCCTAAGGTAGTGTTCGATGTTTGAAATAGTTCATACCTCCTGAGGTAGAGTTTAGTGTCTCTCTGAGACAGTTCAGGTCCTCCTGAAGTAGAGTTTGGAAGGCAAAACTGTTACATGAACATGAGTTTCAGTGAACTACCAAGTTCCAATCTAAGTTACAAACCACCAAGGAGCTACTAGCTATTGGAAAGGGAATCCTTAAGGACGAGAGCTACACTTCAAAAGCTGCAAGTACCCTAGACAGGCAGTTTAGTCTGTTGTGTCTACCTTTTGAGACCAACAAACTAAGGAAGGAATAATCCAAGATCTATTTATAGAAATAGGGCAAAGTAGTTGCTACAGGACTTAGCTCAATTTGATTTTATAGTTGGATTGGGTTTGTTTTGGCAACAGTATCATTGGCATGTGGATAATTTGGTTATTGGATAGTTAGTCCTATTATTATGGATTTGAGTAAGCTCCTAATGTTGATGATTATATTAATTGTACATATCTATTGCAGTGGATTTAAATGTTATAAGAAATATCTACTAAAGGAATAACTTTTGTTGTACTTCTACTGGAAAACTATGGTTTAAATAAGAAGCCCTAAGACAAAAAAATTAGTCTAGGACATTACAGAGAAGACGTCTAGAGCTAGGATGGTGACCTTTGAAAGATATTTTGGTCCACATGTCCACATGAGGGAGAATTGGGATATTTCTTATTTAGATGTGTCATTAGACAACATGAGAAGGCTCCCCCATGTTGACAAAGCCTTGAGCTTATGAAAAAACTAACTTCCCTTAGATACCATTTTTTGAATGAGTATTTTAGAAAGAAAAACAAATTCCGCTCTTTGGATTTCCTAGAATATTGGGTAGTTGAAGATTGAAATATTCCTCACTTTTCATTGTTGTTTTCATAACAATGCTAAGGCTAAAAATTTACCATTAAGTAACAATGTATTCAGAATTATGGAAAGATTACAAACAATTAATTGTTAATTGTTAATGAACACTAGTTGAGCGATTAGAACAGTAGCAACTTTAACTAATAAGACAAAGGCAGAAATAAGTTTATGGCCACTATGATACTAGATCTGCCTAGCAGATGAGTTGGTATCCATGTGGAAATAGACCCTGCAACCCTGGAGCATGCAGGGTCTATTTCCACACGGATACCAACTCATTTGCCAAGCAGATCAAGTATCAGAGAGGCCATAACCTTATTTCTGCCTTTGTCTTATTAGTTAAAGCTACTAATGTACTAATCACTCAGCCGGTGCTCATTAACAATTACTAATTAATTTTTTGTAACCTTGTCATAATTTTGAATACATTGTTAACGGTTGAACAATAGAATTATCCACAGTATTAGGTTCACTAAGGCATGCACAAACTGGAAAAATTGCACATTAATATCACCTACGTGCCAGAACCTACTGTTGGGTTTAAATTAGAGGAGAAGGTAGAACAATTATTTGATACCTCTCTTCCAGCAATTACATATCATTTTTTTGTCAGTATAAAGATTATAGGCTCAAATACAACCATGGAGAGCCCAACCCTCATATTTTTTTAGAAAATCATCATGATTAGAGAGAAGATCATAGAACTTACAAAAAAAAGGATGAGGGAAAAATCAAAAGGACTATAGTAGGCACAAGTGGGGTTGTAAATGGGGGCAATCAATTGCTACTCAAAAAGTAAAAATGGGGGAAATCTGTTGCTACGCAAAAAGTACAAACCTATGGGGAATTCTAAACAATTAATACACATTCTTTAATGACCGCTTCTTCAGAAACAGATATCAACAAAAGCTTTATTTACATGGTTCAAGTAATAAATAAATATCTTCCAAGCCATCCATGCAGCTTGGTTTTTAGCTATTATGGCATAATATACCAACAACATTCTACCAATAGTGATATGACATCTAACCACTGGAGCATATTTCCAACTGCCTTCACACTTTAGGCTCAGTGTGATCAACATAATAAACTCCAAAACACTCACTTAAATTGAATTTCTATCACCATCTAAGATGTCAAAACAATAAAATTTACTAGAATTAGTCTACAGATGAGTTAGGACAACGTTAGTGAGTATGAGAAAAGAGTACCTTAAGATTAATCCATGCATGTGGAAGGCTAGCGGAAGTATCAAAAGCTCGTAGAAAACATGCCCCAAATCATTGGCAAGAATAGGCAAATGACCATTGTAATTTTCCAGAAACTTTTCTTAGCTGATTTTGTTGCAAAATTGAGATGAAATAAGCCCTCCAAGAAGCCTAATATTACACCAAAACCCTAAATAGCTCCTCTCAATTTTAAAACATACAAATCTGACCACGCATACCTTGTGTTGCCGTAGCCTGCGCCCATTGAATCTGTGAAATCGGCATCAACATACATTCTAATATTGTCTTATCCTGTGACCATTGAATCTGTGAAATCTGCATCAACATACATTCTAATTTGTAAATCCTAAATAGAATCTCTCCAACAAATCACATTATAATTTGTTTCGAAAAATAAAATAAATAAAACTAGACATACCTTCCATTGACTTCGCTTATATCTGAGAAATCAACATCTGCTCTGCTATTTTGGATGTCTTATTTCCATCTCATTAAATTCAAAAGGGGAAAAATAATATAAAAATAAAAAGTAACAGAAAAAGAAAAGATGAAAAACCAAAGAAAAACGACGCATATCAAACTCAGTTCACATGGCCATGCTTCAAATGGAGGAAGAAAAACACCCAAAACATTGTAACAACGAAATTTAAACCAAAAAATAAAAAATAAAACAAAATCAGACTCCAAAAAGCGTCCATGGCCAGCCAACTCTTCTCTGCATCTATCAGTCCATGGCCAACCAACTCTGCTCTGGAAAAAAGAATAAAAAACATTACAAAAAAAACCAGACTCCATTCCGTCATGGCAACCCAACTCTGTTCTGCATCTATGGATCCATGGCCAACCATAGACACTATCACACTCAAATTTTTGGCTCTCGATCTTGAGGGTGGTTCTACTATTATCCATATATGGTCCTGGAGCAATTTAGATTGCTACTCTAACTATGGCCCATACCCACGTCTATACCCTTGCTTTTGCTACTTCAATTAGAATAAGCAACTGTTGCTCTACTACCATAGCCACTAGTGGCACCTCTACTTCTGTCACTGGCTCTGTTCTACTGGGCTTGTCCCCAACTATGCGCTTGTGTTTGCTCATGTTATTGCCTTCTCTATCGGGTGAAGTGAAAGGCCCTTTTAGTTAACTGAATTTGCGACACCACAAACTCTTCCTGCTCCCCTTGTTGTTGCAGGTCGCACGCTCCATCCAAATTCAATTTTAAATAAATAGTATATGTGTCTTTCATTACATGTCTTCCTGCCCTTTTGGATTTTTTCTTCCTGGTTTTCCGGCTTTTTTCAACACTTCTTTTAATAAGGGATTAATCCAAATTAACATAAACTCATCCCTACTTCTAAAAAGCCAGGCTTTTGTCTTCCTAGATTTTTGGCTTTTTTTAACATGAGATTAACATTAACATAAACTCATCCCTTATTTTAATACGAAATTAGTCCAAATTAACATAAACTCATCCCTGCTTCTAAAATGCCACCACGTTAGCACCTTCGTGCCTACAAATTAACATAAACTCATCAATGCTTCTAAAATGCATTTGTCTTCCCTGCTTTTTGGCTTTTTTTAAACACTTCATTTAATACAGGATTAGTGCAAATGAACATAAATTCATTCCTCCTAAAACACCACGTTAGCACCTCCGTGTCTCAAAATAATGCAATACATTATTTTACCACTTTCATAGATTATAGGGATGCCCAAGACATCTAGAGAGCCCTTCATTGGGATAAAGAGTCCTTCCAACATAATAGAACTTCCATTTTCTTGTTCACCACAAAGCTTCCCAAGAGCAAATATTAGTTTTTAGCTTAGTATTTCATAATTATGATAATTTTGGCGTACATAACCTATCTCATGATTTGAGCTAAAGGAATTAGTTAATAACCTCAAATCACAGAATCTCTACCAATTCTATGCATCTAAATATTAGGAGGACACTATGCATCAAATTCTTTATGACATGGACATTGGCAACTAAGAATGAAATCTAACCAATCTAGGGTTATAAGATACACAACATTATCATTTCCTTCATTTGATGCTATGCATTGTAAACTAGTTTGTAACTTTGAAGTTTTAAAAAAATATATATATTAGTAAAGATAAATTAAATAAAATCATTATAAAATAAAGTTTCTATTTATATATATATATATATTATATATATATATATTATATATAGATGGATTACCAATAAAAAATATCAGAATAAACCAATATTTGCATTAATTAGAGTAGAAACTACTTTCGAGATATTAATGTTATGTGGACTCTTTGTGAGAGAAGAGGATGAATACATTGCTTGTGCACAGAAAAAACAGAGGTTATTACAACAATAACTTATGCCCCATGTAGAGGAGAAGAAGCTAGAGATAAACATCATTGCGATAGTATTGGGAATCGAAAATCTTACCACCATTCGAGTGTAATATCCCTCCCATATACACATGAGTAGTTACTTGAATAAGAAGATGTAGTTAAATATGCCACTTTGACAAATGTGAAGTTGTGGCTAAGAATTAGGCATTACTTCATTGTCCTATGTCATCCCTCTATTAGTGTGAGGATAATGGTTCTTGTAAATAAGAAATAAAATATTTATTTAAGAAATCCTCCCATGTCTTTAAAAGACACATTAATGCTTACTCGCATTGCCAATGACATGCATATTCTCTAAGATTTTTTAGAATATTTGAAATAAAAACACTACAAGCAAGGAGGTTCGCAATGCTTGGAAATTGCAATCTCACGAGGGAAATATTGATCTACATATACTAATTTGTTAAGTAATTTCTTGAGTCAAAGCACCAATTATCCAAAACCTAGAGTGGTAATGAAAATGACAAAATATTAAAACACATAAGAGAAATATGCAAGTGCAGGAGGGAAAGATAAATACTTATATGACTAATTTACTACATAACAAAGAGAAGACAAGGTTCCAACTATTCATTCAAATCCCACTTGCATGGCTATATTTTGAGGGTTTTATTTTGGAAGATGGCCAAAGTTCGAAATTCATGGTAGTCAAGAGGAGATACCAAAAGAAATTCAGCCAAGTTAAGTTTTGGTGTGGCCTAGGCCAGGTGTAACCCCTGAGTGATTTTGACAGTTTAGATGCCCCTGAGTCATGACTTCTAAGACCACATGCTAGTCCCACAAGCCACGAACATGTTGGTATAAAAAAAACTATTCAAAATCCAAGGTGGTGTAGCTACTCATAAACAACTCAATGGCCAAAGTGTCAACATGCAAAAGAACATCAATAAAGGAAGGTGTCATTATTGCTTTAACATATTTTTACAATGATAGTTCTATTGTTTCTTATATGCCTTTTCTTTGAATAGGTTGTCATCAATGTTGTTGGGCACTTAGTTACACATATGATAATAGGTGCCCAATTCAAATCCCTATGGCCTAAGTGCATCAGTCTACAACATTATGTTTACTAGGGATGCCATCTACAAATGCAAGGAAGCATCCCTTATGTTCTCTAAGGATATTACTTCTCCAAAAATAATAGTAATCATAATAATGAAAAAATATAAGATTATTGTATATGTTAGGTTGTGATTTAATGTTTGGCATGGAGCACCACCATATGGACAACCCAAGTTCAAACCTCAACATATGTAAATCCATTTGGTGTATGTAAAGATAGACAAGTATATGTAAAAATATGTGAATTCCATCTTATTATTATGTTTCATTAGTTCAAAAAACCCTAGCTTTCATGACAGGCAATGAGAGGATATGCTTACTAAAATGTGAAACAACATTTAGAGCTCTATAAATGAGATACTTGTAAAAATCCATCGTCCAACTTAACTTTGACTACGATAGACCTATTTTATACTTTAAAATCATATTTTTTATTGGGTTTACAATATACTTCTATAAAGCCTTAATAACAAATTAGTTGTTTATCGTTCGTTTAAACATGTAGTGAATGCAAGTTCAAGAAAGTATTAAAGTGGAATTGTATATTTAGATATTCGTGTTTTTGTTTAATAATTACAAATAATATGTATGAATTTTATCAAATGTATTCATATTTTTTTTAAATATGATCAACAAAAGTGGATCTCAATTGTGAATTTAAATCTACTACAATGTTCATGTTTTCTTTTTATTACTCTTCTTGCTGAGATAAACATAGAAACAATGTAGGTGATGGTGTGGTACTACTACAAAACATTCAGGTGGTATATTGCATGGACATTTATCTCATGCATATTTTATATTCTAATGAAACAAATAGTGATTATATTTTCCATGTTTTATTGATTGGTTAACAAATAAAGAGGATGGTGTTTAGACTTTCATGGCGTGTTATATTATTATAGATGGTTTTTAGATGAACACTATGTGACAATAGTTAGATTGGCATTTCATATCTATGACATGGAATCCATCTTTAGGATATAAGAGGGAGAGAAAGATATAAAAATCAGAAGCATAAATGTGAGAGATGCCAATAATTTCAATTAGTGGAATCCCTGATTTTTGTGTCTATGACTTTTATATTTTTCACTCTCTCTTTTGTCTTGATGATGGACCATGTACTATGGGTTAGAAATGTTAATATAAAATGTGATCATACAAAAATGAATTTATTAACCATCTATACTAAATAGATAACATGTTTTCTCGATCCAATGGTTGATTAAGCAATTATTGTGGAATCAAAGACATGTTGATGATAAGAACTCATATATTTAGCAATTGAAATCTTGTAGAATCAACAAATGGAGTTAAAGTAGGTTTTTCTTTGTGTCTTATTGTGTGTCTTATTGTAAAATTTAATCATTATTGAACTCATAATTCATTCACAATTTTTGCCTTAAAATTACATGTATATAAAGGACCCCATTGAGCACAAAATTAAAAATTTGAACATGGATTGACCTGGATGGATGAATAATTGAGATGCCCATTACATATATTTAAATAACTTGCAAAATAAAGCATCCATGGAGACCATCATTGGATAAACTAGCTAGACACAATATCAATTGTATGATTTGGCTACATAGAGAGAGAATAATCATATCTACTAAGCCCAAGGTCTTTTCAATAAACATATAGAATAACCCAAGAATCTCCAAATCACCCTGATTGCTAGTGTTTATGAACTCTATAAATCATTAACCTTTCTTATGGTATAAATGTCACATTTCATTTTTTTAATCATAACTGGAGAATATTATCTTGATCAAAGTTTTCTCCTGGTTGCGCAACAATACATCAAAGATACAAAGAATCATATGCCAGGTTGACAACATCCACTCAATCAAAAATATTTGTCTCATAATAGGGTTTTGACAAAAAGACTACTAGACCAAAGATACTTGTAGTGTAAACTTGATTAAAAACTCCTAGTATCCAATTTTTGTTTACTTCCATGCTAATCTATATCAAAATTGGATAATGCTCCAAGCGTTGAGAGGTAATAGGCTCCATAATTGGAGCATACATTCAAATCAAGAATGATATAAATGAAAGGATTGACTAAATTGACAGAATAGGTAGGAGATAAAGTACATAGAGTACCAACATGTTGTATATCTTTAATTTGTCTTAGAAGACTACCAATCTTGTTCTCATATTTCTAAATATTTTATCTCTTCTCTTTGAATATGTTATTTCTTATCTCTAATGTAGCTTCCTCCTTGAGGGCCAAACGTAAGGGAGACATCATGTGTATCCTCACCTACATCAAGTCCATTGTGTAAGACCATAAATTTTGTGCTCCTCAACATACTGCTCCATAGCTTCCTCCATTTCGTGAGAAATCAACTCTGTATGTTTCTTGATTGAAGCAGAGGGCATTGTCATGCCAATTGACTGGGAAAGTATAGTCAACACCCTCGTATCTTTCAATTGATGACATCCCACAATTCCACCTATCATGTTGCTAAGGGATGAATCCATATGATATTTTTTCATCAACCTTCAAGAGCCCAACTTCATAACTAGTTACCATATTAGCTAGGAATTTGCCTTAACATTCTCCTATCATAGGACATGCTTTGCTCGAAATTCAACTAGAGATCCAAACTGGAGAAGATCCTTTTGAAAAGTGCATTGGGTTTCAAATCTGATGGAAAGGTGCTCAAATGAAGTTGATGAATGAGGACTAAAGAATCCCCTCTATTGATCAATTTATGGATTTGGAGAGAACAACTTGTAACATGCCCTAAAGAAGAGCACAGGCCTCCACCTAATTATTAAATTCCTTACTAAGACTCTAAGAGTAAGATAATTCTTGTTGTCCTCTAAGGTGCACCAGTAATGCCCCCCCCCCCCCCCCCCCCCCACAGACTCCTAACACCCTTGATAAATGTCACATATCTACTCGTTAATGGGTCATTGAATAAATTTGTACCAACTAGAAGGATGTATCTTGAATGTGTTTTTACCACACCCTCCATGATAATGAGGAGGTTTCTATTATACTTTCTTGGGAACTTATCTGTAGTATGTGTTGCAACATTTTGTGAAATATTTAGATCTCCTATAATTTCAACTGCTTCTTCTTTTGGCCCAAAAATGAAGCAAATAACAATGTTGTTTTGATATTTTTGTTAAAAAAATCAATTCATACACCACTAAGAGACAACAAATGCCATTTTCATTTGGAAACTTTGACATAAATGTAGATTTGTATGCTTAAATGTTTGAAAATAACCATATTATAACATCAATTCTTGGAAAACTATTTTGACAAGGGAATTCATATTTCAACATTTAGGAGACTAGGTTGTTAATAATAATAACAATAATGATAATAATACCCTCATTCAATTATCTCGTTCTTGAAATTTACAAGCTATTGATTTCAGATATAATTTTCATGAAATGGTTAAATTCCTTGAAGTTTCACTATTATTATTTACTTGTTGAGAAAAACCTAATGATTTAGGGTGTTGGAGTTGTAGAATGGTAAACTAACAAAGAACTATGGCCCCTTTTACAAAGTTGAAGAATATAACTGCAACAACAAGTGTAAATTTCATAGCAATGGTCCACAACAAAAAGCTTCTACCTATTTCCATAGATATGATGAGGTTTTTATTGTACTTCCCTGGGAATTTAAATGCAGTATGTGTTGCAGCATTTCGTGAAATATTTTGATCTCCTATAGTTTCAACTACTACTTCTTTTGGCTCAAAAAATGAAGGGAATAACAATGTTTTTTGATATTCTTGTTAAAATAAATCAATTCATACACCACTAAGAGAAAACAAATTCCATTTCATTTGGCAACTTTGAGGTAAATGTGGATTTGTATGCTTAAATGTTTGAAAATAACCATATTATAACATTAGTTATTGGAAAACTATTTTGACAATGGAATTGGTATTTCAACATTTAGGAGACTAGGCTCTCAATAATAATAAGGGCTACTTAATAGCTAGTCTCCGCGACTTAGCTCAAAATAGTTGAATTAAAGTAAAAAACAATATAGAATAATGGGACAAATTAGTTGACTATTGGGTGCAAAATTGGAGCATTTTACCAAGAAAATTTATCATGTAGTCCACTATACCATTTAATTTATTGATTGAGTATTAGTGAATGGTGTAGATTGATTATTGTAGTGTGAAATTGGCCCATTTTGATAAATAATGTGTCATGTAGTGGACTATACCATAGATGTAGATATAGTATTATTCATTGCTTGGCCTCGCCATTAAGTCTTGCTTGAACTTATTCGATGATTTTTGCATTAAATGCTTGTATTGGTTGATTTCGTTTGTTGTTGAATTGTTTAATAACATTTATGTATAAAAAGCTACGAGCATTGCCCAATACATCAAAAAGGGTTGTTAATTATGCTGCTCTATTTTTATTTTATTGCTCGACAAGATCACAACCAGATTTTGCACCATAAAAGTAAAGTTGTCCTTCCAAAATATATAAGAAATAAGAACTATTTTTAAGCAAAAGTTTGCTTATTTTAGATTATGTTTTTGCATTTGTCTTAAGTACCTAGCTAACATTGTTCTCCTACCAGCATGCTCTACAAGTACAATTTTATTAACCTTATTCTAATAAGACTCTAATAGATGCAAATATATTAATTTGGTAAAGTTGAGGAACAAAATCCAAACATTAGGTTGTATTGAATATTACATTTCAACAACAATACTGCATTGGAAAGGACGCACTGTCTGATGTAGTGCTCCAAACTTTATGTAATTTCTAGAAAAAGATGGGAAATTTGTGTATGCTCTGCAAATAACATCATTCCATCCACAGTGATAAAATCGAGGTTAAAATTCATAAAATAAAATCGATACCACTGTTTTGGTGGTAGAATTTCTGGAAGTTGTTGTCATTCATTAGAAAATAAAGCAACTCAATGTTCTTATTAAGAGTTGTCCAACTTATATCTATTATTATCTTATATGTTGTGATAAGTGATCAAGAAATGTATTTCTCTTATGAGAATTTCCTTTTCAAATGTAAGCAGTCTCATGTCATGGGTGAGCTATTGTTGCCCATAAATCATCGCCCGTTGGTAGTGAGAGGACCAGTTAAGAGGCCTACTTTAAAGACTATGGTTAGCCATTGCATGCACTCAATCATTTCCAGTAGCGCCTTGCGAATCTTGGTTTACAAGTGGAGGTAGTGGACAACACTACAAGTGTGGCTCATTTCGTAGCCCAAAACTACATAGACAAGATGACCATTATCAACAGTGAGATTGCAAGGCAAGAATATAGCCTTCAAGTGGTGGAAGAAGAGATACAAGAACGCTTATCGAATAGTACTACATTTTTTCATTCTTAGCAAAAAGAAAAGGAACTCCCTTGCACTTGTCGGGTCAAAGACCATGGTGGCCTCCTCTCCAAAAGAAGGAACAACAGGTCTATTCAAGACTCTGTTGATATTTAGTATATAAAAGTGGCAAAGATCAAGTCCCACCCTCACCGTGAGAACCCATTGCGTGTGGTCATGAACGAAGAGAGTGACGATTCCAAGTGTTACTTTGAGTACGTTTTCTTCATAGATCTAGAGGCACATAAAGCAACAAGAATCCAAGTAGCATTCAAACAACTTTGAATTGTCTACGAAGGATTGCTAGTTTTGTAAGGGTGATAGGAAGTTATTATGTGATGTCCATCAAATTGTAGCTCTCAACAAACATTTTCTCTATATCTTTGTTGTTATTGTGTGATAGGTTGTAAAGAAAAAAGTTTACAACCCTAGCAGGAGGCAATTCCATCACCTTAATTTACATCAATTAATTTTGATAATGTGATAACATGTCATGCTATTTACCCTAACCCTTATTTCTCCTGAGTCACAATGTGAATGTGAGGTACGAAATAGGGTCGTCCCCTATTTAATGAGATGCAGTCGATGGACATCTAAGTATTTGTCGTAATATTTTTTCCTTGCAAATGTTATTTGCAAAGCTTATTCAAAAGTAACTTAATATGAAAATTAAATCACCAGCCTGATGTGACCCATGTACTTTTGGCTCGTTCATTTATACAATGATCAATAACGTGTTCAATCTGATAGCCAATCATATTATAGAAAAATAGATTAAAATATTATCCAAAAAAAATAAATTTGAATGTGCAAAGTTAAACTATGGAAAATTTACAAATTTTTTAGGTGAACCCCAAACTAATAGGGGTTTGGCCAAAAACTCAATGCAATATCCTACTGCATGTGACAGGGATAATAATTCCCTCATTCAAGTTTCTCATTCTTGAAAATTACAAGCTACTAATTTTGGTTCTAGTTTTCATGAAATGATTAAATTGGTTGAAGATTCACTATTAATAATTAATTGTTGAGAACAACCCACTGATTTAGGACACTAGGGTTGTAGAATGGTCATATAACAAAGAACTATGGCATTTTTGTTGAGTCCCAAACTTGCATCTTTCCTACACCTTTTTCTAGCTTCTTTCCATTCATCAGAACCTCCTAAGTCATCAGTATTATTGCATATTAGTTATGAAAAAAGCATTTAAAGTGGTTTCTTGACTATGCCTTTGTGTTACTGTTTGAACTAGATTTTTACTTATGAGCTGCGGAATCTTGTCACTTTCCACACCCAGCTCAACTTTCCGCAGTTTTTTTGTTAAAGTCTATATTGCAGGTGTCTTCAGGCAAATTGACCCACATGGGCAAGTTGAAAATGACGTGGACATGGACCGAGTCCTATTGGCTCAGTCGAATTCATCAAAAGAGGCCATAGTCAATGGTGGTTAAGCGGTGGTCAACAAAAGAACCCCACGGTAACAGGACTCTGTTTCCAAGCACGTGAAAGATTTTCATGGCCATTTCTAAACTTCTGGAAGCACGCTGACATCTGTAGGCTGCCCACGAAGTAAATCCAACAAGCCACTTTCATTAGATTGCATCACCTCGACAGCCATGATGTTAGATCCGTGGACTTTGTCGTTCACGTGTCCTCCGTCAGCGCAGTTTTTAGGAAATCAGTTAAGCTTTCTGTTATAAATAATGCGTCTCCATACGCATAATAGCTAGCCTTTGTAATGTAATTTTTCTGTAAAGAAAGCCCACTGTGTCGTGACATTATTTCCTTGTTATGACTGCGTTTTGAATACATGGGAAGACTTTGTTTATAAGCATAATTCGTGGTTGATAGCTGTTGCCCGAGGTTGTACAGAGGGCCCCTACACACGCTAAGGTTTTGTTTATTGTTGTATATTTTCATGCTTTATTTCCTTACGTTCATTATGCCATAGTTATTCACGTGTATATATTGCATCTCTTATGGTATTAACGTTTTATTTCTGTCCATAATTTTTCATGCTTTATATTGTTGTTAACTTATCAGTGTCTTTGTTCCAGATTACAATAGGAAGCCTGGGCATCTGCACATAGTTTTACAATGACTAATGACATGGAATCAGTCTTGTCCTTCTGCTGATTTATTTTTCTTATTTTTTAATTTCAGCATTGTTTTATTTATTTCTGTTTTGTACATTTGCTTTATTAGTTAGATTAGATATTAAATTACTCATGTCATTATCAGTTACCTCTGACAGCCATAGCGAGACTAATGGTGAGCGATTGAAGTATGAGTGTGTAGTTTGATATTAGTTTATTTTTCTGCAAGTTAGATATTAAATTTCTCATGTCATTCTGAGTTACCTCCGAAAGCCATAGCAAGACTAATGGTGAGGGATTGAAGTATGAGTGTGTAGTTTGATATTAGTTTATTTTCCTGCAAGTTAGATATTAAATTGCTCATGTCATTCTCAGTTACCTCCGAAAGCCATAGCGAGACTAATGGTGAGGGATTAAAGTATGAGTATGTAATTTGATATTAGTTTATTTTTCTGCAAATTAGATATCAGATTTCTCAAGTTGTTTATGATTACCTCTGAAAGCCATAGTGAGACTAATGGTGAGGGGTCATAATATGAGTTGATGTAATCTGATTTTAGCTTTACTTTGCTTGCAATTCTTGGATTTCTTTGAGCACAGTTTCTTTTGTATTTAGACAGCAGCAAGGGTAATGGGTTTCATGATCAAGAGTTCACTGTTTGTTTGACTAGTATAGTGGCACATTTTCATTTTCATTTAGGAATTAATTTTGTCATTGCATGTTTTAAACCCCTTTTTGAAGTTTGAAGTTTGGGAAATCATTATAAAGGACATCATTGCCTTGAAAATTTATATCCATACTTATCTTTTAGAATTTCCCTCTCACATTAAGAAGCCAACCAAGATAAAAACCCCCAAAACAAATAAAAAATACAAAAAACGACAAAAAGTAAGAGATAGGTTATCTTGCACATATAGTGCACCACACTTCATCAGCTTACAAATCCCAGATTGACAAATTAATGTAGCAATTTAGGACACACTAATTTGACCAAACATTTTGGCGCCGTTGCCGAGGAAGTGTAACTAGGTAGCCAATTTCTTGAAAAAACAAAACAATAAAAAGAAGGGAAAAATTGGTAGCTTCTTGAAGTATGCTCTCCTCTTGCACCTAGTGTGATCTGGAGGATTGGAAAAGAGAGTTATTGGTTCAATAATTTCTTAAGTATGCTCTCTTCTTGCACCTAGTGTGACCTGTAATATCAGAAAGAGAATTATTAGCCCAACTTAAAAATAAAAAAAGGACATGCATAGAGCAAGAGATTCTAGGGGAAGATTTATAGCTAGAGCCAAGAGTTTGATTTTCACAACTCCATCTTCTTCGAGGCATAGACAAGATTCACCACCATCTACCCCTAGCCTTAAGATTCCTGGAATTCAAGGAGCAGCTGAATTAGAGGATTCTCCTACACCATCTACCAAATCTCATTTAGAAGAAGACCCTTTCTTTACTTCTACAGGAGAGCGAATTGTAATCAAATAAGTAGAATCACCTGAAGAAGAAAAGGAAGAATCTTTCTCTCATCCACCCTTGATAGAAGAACCAGAAGACTCTGAGGAAACTATCATGATGGAGGAAGTAGTAGATGGATTCGGAGGTAGAGGTAGAGGTAGAGGAGGAGGAAATAATGGAGGCAACAATGGTGGAGGTGGAGATAATAATGGAAGAAATAGGGAAGGAGACAACTCGTTTGGATTCCTTATAGTTGATGAGGAAACTCATACAACGATGACAAATTTCTCACCATCTGTCCTCCCCAACTTTTATGGATTGCAAAGTGAGGATCCTGAAACATTTCTATTTGAGTTTGAAGTCGTATGCCGAACCTCTGACTATATGGAAGACTCTCAAAAACTCAAACTGTTTCCTTCAACATTGAAGGGAGCCGCTTTGAAATGGTTCATGGGATTAAGTCACCCAATCTATTAGGACTTTGGAATGATATGAAACAAACATTTTTGGATAGATACCTGGAACTATGCATGCCCACCAATCACAAGGATGAGGTATTCAAAATGATGCAAAAAGAAGATGAAAACTTGGAGGATTTACTTGAAATATTTCAATACAACTTAAAGAGAGAAAAGATGAGCAACCTAGACGAAGAAACCTTGAAAACATTTTTATTGAAAGCCATTAGAGATGAATGGATAGATATTTAAACATGATGGGGAAGGGAGACATTTCTCAAATTCCACTTCATGACATAGCAGAACTATGTCTCCATCTCTCAAGGGGAAAATCTAAAACGGAAAAAGGGCCTGGAGATCCTTCTCTTATCAGGGCAAACAAATCCGCAACTGGATCAGTAAGTAGGGTAGAGATTGGCAATATGCTTGATGAATTCAAAACTGATATCTTAGGGAGCCTTAGTGAACTAGACACCCTTAAAATTCAAAACAAGCAGAAATCAGAAACTGATGCTCTAGCCATATTTTGTCCGAAATGTAGGAAGAAACATGCTTTAAGGGAATGTCCCTTGGATGCAAAATTTGTAGAAACATGTATGATTTTCTCAGAGAATCATGAGACCAAGGATTCTCCTTCAATTCTTGGACTCAAAGCTGTCTTTCAAGAAGATCCAAATTCAGTAGAATCTCTTTGTTTTGTTGCAAGAAGACCTTGGCAGGGGCAACAAACTCAAGAGTTTAACAACCCTATGAATTTTCAACCCCCACCAAATTGGAACCCTTGGCAACAACCTTGGCCCCGACCTCAAAATCCATATCAATCATGGGCACAAGGGATGCAAAATCCTTATGGGAGTTTTGCTCAATTTTATCAATTTCCTCCATCTTTCCAAAATCAACAAACTCCACAACTTCCAAATCAAAGTCCACAACTTTCATTGCCATTTCCTCCACAACAATGATCTAGGTGGATATTGGCGGCCACCTGCCAAGTCCACTTGGACCCCAACCATTGTCTTTCTCAGCATTTTCAGTTTCCTTCATTGTAGCACAACTTACTATTTTTAGGAGTTTTTCGGGTCCTGAACTTCTGGAGCCGTTTTGAGGCCCTAAACGACGTTTCTTGGGGAATCCTGGGGAAACATGGGTCCATGGAATGGACCATGTTGCTCGTTCCAAAAATGATAGTGCTCGAATAGATCTTTCTAATGAGCTATTGTACGCGTCAAACGGAGATCATATGCTA